>OX459103.1:18543152-18678152 GCA_949775045.1 Metridium senile
CTGGCCGGGATTTTTCGGTCTGGGGCGAGTTACCGGAGGTGACGACACAAGTTACTGCATTGAAGTGTCAACTGAGGATTCATTTTGACAACTTTACTTCAAGAGAAGTTGTAAAAGTATATCTAGTCTCGTTTGTTGTCAACATTTCACGAAAGATTCATTCGACAAGAATTATAATGTGGAAGGAACAGACTATGTAAGGAAGGAGAAAGCTTGACACGACTGGTATTCGACATTAAACTCGCCATGGATTTGCCCGATCAGGCTTATACATATATCATTTTAAATCTCACGATGTCTAGAATTGAGGGAAATATGTCCCATTTTTGACTTCATAAGCACTTTAAGACCCGTTACATTACCTCAATATCCGATGCTGACTCACATACCTCCATCTAATAAAGTAAATTTACAGTCAACACATTTGACATCTTGTACGATTCTCCGAATATTCAAAATGAATATTCGAATAATCAAATGAATATTCGTATAATAAAATAAATATTTGTAAGTTCATAGAACCTATAACAGAAAGATTTCAACTCAGTTTAATATATTAAGGGAGTTCCACACTAAGATGATGTACATACGTTTTCTTCAACCCCAAAATTACTTGCTGATGCAGTTTCCTAGAGTTAAGAAAAGATAAATAATGAACAACTCACACATACCGTATATATCCAGCATTGATTATATGACAATCTACATTCTAAATGTACAATAAAACTAAAGCATCTTGTGGTACCAGGATGCCATGTTCATATTGTAACATGTTCATTTGAATATCAATGCTTCTCACACAAAACAATTTATGAGTGCTATACCTCAGAATTAGCACCACTTTTATCAACCTAAAAGACAAAAGACTTCATGTAAAAATAGGCAAAATACTAAGTACTTATTGACTGAGTGGGAGGGCCGTACGGGGGAAATATTTGGCTCGCGGTCATGACGTACAAAATGACCAAGAGCCAAATATTTTTCCGTACCCTGGTGCAAATCCTGGACAGGATCCTGTCTAGGATCAGGATCCTACACAGGATCCTGTCTAGGATTAGATTCCTGTGTAGGATCCTGTTGAGTGTCAGGATCCTATGTAAGATCCTGTCTAGGATTAAGTTCCTATACAGGATCCTGTCTAGGAGTTGGTTCCTATACAGGATCCTGTTGAGGGTCAGGATCCTATGCAGGATCCTGTCTAGGAATTCTTTAGTTCCTACACAGGATCCTGTCTAGGATTTCTGTAGTTCCTACACAGGATCCTGTCTAGGATTTCTGTAGTAATTCCTACACAGGATCCTGTCTAGGATTTCTGTAGTTCCTACACAGGATCCTGTCTAGGATTTCTGTAGTTCCTACGCAGGATCCTGTCTAGGATTTTCACCAGGGTACGGCCCGACCTAACTCAGTCAATAAGTTTTTTATCATATGACTCGTATATTTTGTCCGGCGCGCGCCATTTTTTGTAATGTCTCGAGTAGCTGGTCCGTACAGGTTTAGCAAATTTAAAAACATAGACCAAGCAGTTTTTTTCGTAAAATTTAAAATAAACTGACTAAACTGACGTAATTTTGCATTGAAATGGTTTTCTAGTTTGCTTTTCGTCCGCTGTGGAAAATTTTGTTGTTGATAAACTGAATAAACTGACGTAATTTTGCATTGAAATGGTTTTCTTGTGTGCTTTTTGTCCGCTTCGGTATGTTCTCGGGCGACTATTTGTTTTTCTGAACATCCAGTTTCTGCGGGCAACTATCACAGCATAATGCCCACGATTCAACTACTCTATTGTTTAAATAGAGCACGCGGGAATTTTAAGAAGACGAGAGAAGCGTTAGGAGAAGCACGACGCGTAGCGGAGTGCTTCTCAGCGCTTCTCAAGTCTTCTTAAAATTCCCAAGTGCTCTATGACTCAATAGAGCACTGCTGCCGAGTTTTCTATTTCTTTTATAAAATATTCAGTAGTTAAAATGAAACGAATCGACGCTCCGTGCACTGTTGAGTTATAGAGAACGCTTCTCAGCCAATCAGAGCGCGCGATTTATATCAAATATTTTATAATGTCCGATAGAAAAAGTGTAACACTGACTACTACGCATGCGCGAAATTTGCCGCTTGTGTCGAAAACAAAATGGCGGACGTGATGCAAAGCCGTGTAGCTTGAATTCTATTGCCTCTAGCGTAATTACTTGATAAAGCTAACCAAGTCAACCTGTTTAAACTCATTTACTTACTTTCCTTGTATTGTCCTTAAATTTTTAGAATAGCTTTGTAATAGCATTTTTCTTGACCAGGGTTGGTAACGTTACCTTGCATATAGGGGCGCCTTGCATATAGGGGCGCCTTGCATATAGGGGCGAGGGGAGGGGTGGTATAGAGTATATAAATATTCAAAATACCAGCATTGTTGTACAACATAAAGCACTAGATGTTTATGAATTACGCGTAAATTCAGCTTTATTCAATTCAGCAATTTTTTAATATAGTATTTATCTATATGTATCTCTAGATATCTCATATTATTTTATTGTCTTAGTGTTTTCGCTCTATCACTTTTAAATTTGAGTTAGCTAATTCATTGAACTTCCTTCCGATCTTTTAGAACTACCGTATACAGGCTTCATACTGCATGAACGCTATATATAATGGTAATTGAACTAAGTGGAGTGCAATTTGGTTCGAAATCAAACGCGCGATTACAAAATCGCACGACCGCGTAGCGGGAGTGCGATTTGAATCGCAAGTTTGATTTCGAACCAAAATTGCACGACACGAAGTTCAATTACCACTTAATTATATCCATTTTGAAATCAAACTGTAGTTTACAGCATGCTTTTATTGATTTTTTTACAATACCGGAAACGGAAATGCTCTTTTTACATTGAAAATGTCATGTGACAGGTCGTTTGTTAGTTTGACAACTGATCACTAGTTTGCTTGGCAGCTCAAAGTTCTTGCAAATTTGGCGAAATTTATAGTTTAATCTTCAACAGCTGACTCAATAAGGTACAGTTGTTGTGTCTTCGGTAGCTGAGGAGATATTCAGGACTAATGTCTAACTTGATCGTACACATGTGTGTAATGGCGTTGAGCTCAGCAAAACTGGCACACGTGAAATTGAACATACAAGCAAGATTTGGTTAAGTTAAATAAATTAGCTACCTCACATTTAAAAGTAAATAGAGCAAAAACACTAAGACAATAAAATAATATGAGATATCTAGAGATACATAGATAAATACTATATTGAAAATTTGCTGAATTAAATAAAGCTGAGTTTACGCGTAATTCATAAACATCTAGTGTTTTATGTTGTACAACAATGCCGGTATTTCGAATGTTTATATACTCTATACCACCCCTCCCCTCGCCCCTATATGCAAGGCGCCCCTATATGCAAGGCGCCCCTAATATGCAAGGCGCCCCTATATGCAAGGTAACGTTACGAACACTACTGTTTTTCTTAGCCATTCTTAAAATATAATTTTCTGAATGGACCTTAATCTCCAATCTCCAAACCTTATCAGCAGTTCTCCGTTAATTTGTTTTTAATTTTTTTTTCTTTTATCTATATATTTAGCTTTTTAAAACAGTAGCTTTATGCAGTCCTAGACTGCCTATTTTTTCTCGAGCTGTGAGGTTTTCCCGCGCTTTTCTATAAAACAACTTTTCAACTCCTTACTGGAACTATTCTAAATTCAACCTACCTTATTTTCTTCAACAATTTGTGGTATAAGTCCCGATAAACCATTTATCTGAAGAAAGAGCTTCGCATCATCACAAGAAGTCTATTTTAAAGGAATAAGTTAAGGTAAGCTTTAAACGCATGATCATTCAAAAGTCTTCAAGCGTAAACCACAAACAATTCTAAAATAAAAGCAATAACTCTTCGACAATTAACTTTAAAAGTGGTCATAAAGCACTTACCGATACATTTTGGGATTCCATGATCAATGTTCCCTATAAAAGCTACAATAAAGCTGGTTGAAAAATGTAAGACGAAAAAGACCTTGTTTGCAGTTGAACCGAAGGCAAAGCGACCCGCGTAGGTGTATATCCGCTGGTTAGATAATGCAGGCTCACCTTTTCTACCAGGCTCTCACGGCGATTTTGTTTTCAGGGCCTTTGTCGCCTTTGTACATGTATTGAAGTATATTTTAAAGATCAGAAAGCTTGTAAAACGAAGTGTAAAACGGAAACAAATTGGTTACTGATGGTTTACATGTATTGCTAACCTTTCGGATGGTTACAGTGATCGCATATGGATGGTAAGTTCAAAAAATATTGAGCTTATAAACTCTTTTTAGCTGCTTGAACTTCGCATTCTGTCGTCGGATTTTCGTTCAGTTTGAGATGCATGGTGAAAATACTTTAAAACTACATTTATCGATAGTTTTTAACTTACTGAATACGAATTTGTTTACATCTCTAAAAACCTGCGGTTTTTTCGTAAAAGCCTTCGAAAGTTTGATATACATGTAATTCTTAAGAAAATTTATTCCCTATCCGCCATATTGTTTTTACTGAAAATCCGCTCATAATTTCGGGCTCATATCAACAAATTTTGCTGCTTTACGGTTATTAAAGGGCGATTTTTCTAAGATTTTATATATTATCTACAATAATTGATTAAAATTTTTAGTGAGGAAAAATAATAAAAAGTGAAAACAAAAGCACCCAATACATTTTGAATAAATATATCTTATTAGACAGTCTGATGTGTAATATGGCTGGATATTTTACGAGTGAAACGCTGTATTTTGACGAGCCTCCGGGTGAGTGAAAATGCAAGTTAACGAGTAAAATATCCAGCCATATTACACATCAAACTGTTTAATAAGTTATTTATTTTCCAATCAAAAGGTTTTTGTTTTACTTGAGTGCTAGATAGACGAGTTAAAATATTGCTGGATATTTTTACTCAACCCAGTCCTACTACTGTGATATTTTTACTCGTCTATGACTAGTTGGATAATAATGGAGGATATAGTGTACTCCCATATATTTGCTATACGGGTATGCGCCGCACTGACTCTGACTCATAATGAAATGGGTGCTTTTGTTTTCACCTTTTATTATTTTTCCTCATTAAAAATGTTAATCAATTATTGTAGATGAACTAAACTATTCATAAAATTTAATGGCCATAGAGCAGCAAAATTTGTTGATATGAGCCCGCGATGAGAGATGTTGGTTTGTCCTTTTCATCATCGACAATCATTGATTAGTGGCATTTGATTGATATCAATTGCAGTTATTGATTTACAATATCCACCTCTTCTAAGCATTTTTTTATTCATTTGTTGAAAGTGTTTCTCTCTCTTTACATCATAATTTGAAATATTATTCATTCCTTATATTGCAGGGGGGAGAAGTAATCAATCTCCCTGTCACTGTCCGTTATGCAATGGAAGGCTGCGTGATAAAAGAACAATAAGAAATCATTATAGAAGTGCTCATAGTGCAAATAGTCCATCCTTGGATAAACAAGTTAGCTCAAGTAGCCAGGATAATTTAACTGAAACTGTATATGCTAGAGGATATTTTGAAGAAGGACCTTCTGAAGGCTTTTTACTTGCTGCAAATGGTCCAGATGAAATAACAGAAGAAAACTTGGAAGAATATTCAAACTCCGATAGTGAAGATTCTCACACAAGCAATGATTCAGACTCAGATGTCGGAGATTCATATGGTTCTGAGATTGACTCTGATGATGGCAGTGATGACCCGGGAGAAGATAATGTTTCTACTTGTGAGTACACTGGAAAGGACATAAAGAATGCAGTTCTGAGAAGCATAGAATCAAAAATTCTAAGTGGTAGGTCACAAGCAGAAACACTTTCTGAACTTAGAAATCTCTATGAATTGTTAAAAGATCATCGAATCCCACATAAGTCTTGGAATTCTGTTTTGAGTTATTTGAAAAAACTTGGCTACAAGGAATCTTATTATTTCAAAGTTTGCTGTTCACCTGACCATACCAGATTACTTGAAAATGAAACAGACTGCACTGTTTGTGGGAAATCATTTGATGATTGTTTAAACTATTATGTGCTTGGCATTCAACTTCAAAACTACTTTTTAAATGATACTGTCATCAAGGATCATCTTGAACATTGGGAACATAAAGATGAATGGTTAAATATTGATGATGATGATGATGGAATCAAGTACAAAGAGACCTGGCATGGACAGCATTTTAGGAAGTTATCCTATTTTTGGGATAAAAATGTGGAGTCTCTTCTCCCTGCACTGTGTCCTAACTGTAATAGTGTTGTATCTGTGCGTGAAATTACTGCACATGTTCCTCCTGGAAATACTCGTCACAATGAATTATACTTAAGCTGCAGAGAATGTTGTTTTGACTTTTTACACAAACCAAAGACAATGAGAGGATGCGAGCTCAATCAGGCATTTGTATTCCATGAAGACGGTTTCAATGTCTTTGATAAAAAAAGTCGAGGAATTTCTGCGATCCACATTGCAAGTGCATGTCTTGCTAAAGACCAAAGAACAAGTGGGAAGTACCTCCGAGTCTACAGCTTTGTACCGACAGAATTCATAGCAGAAGGTATCCAACACAAAATGGATCCCTTTCTTAAACCTTTGGTTGATGAAGTGAAAGAAAATAAAACTTTTGCTACGACATTCATATTGTACGTATTAATAATAATTAATAGGAAAACAATAAATCATAACTGTTTTTTTGTTAATTCTGGTTTTACTGAAGTTTGTTATACAGTCTTTTGGTAAGGTTATGTAATAGAACATGCATGAACATACATGTCAGTTGGAAGGCAAGACTAGACGTTCTTCCCCAGGGCTTTATTTTAAGCAAACTTGTATCCCGAAAACATCTAGCTTTCGAGATTCATACTTTATTTGCATCGTTAATATGTGGAATGCCTTACCTAACGATATTAAGTTAAGCAATTCTCTTTCTACTTTTAAAAACAGACTTAAGACCTTTCTCTTTTTAAGGTTAAATAATGTTTTTGACCAAGATAATATTAGAACGTATAAACTTATCTGCCCTAAATGTCGCAGGACTAACACTTATACTAAGTGCCAGTGCTAATTTGTACATACATCTTATAAATATACTTTAATTTTCAATATTTAATTACTACTTATAATTACTATTCATAATTACTATTATAATTATCATTAGTGTTTTTCTTATAGGACTATATTGGGGTTGGATATTCTTCTTATTGGGGTTGGGTTTGGCCGATTAACCTTGTAGGGGACTTTGTGTCCTATTGTTAGCCATGTACGGCTATATATATAGTGTGTACTAAATCTGTAAAATAAAAATAAATAAAATGAAATGATAGTATCATTCATTATAATGTGATGCTTGTTCAGCAAAAAAAAAGGCACAATGATCCCAGCATCAAACCCTATTAACTGCAGGGCTTATTCAATATCACTACCTTGATGGTTTTCATATTGTAATGCAAATTAGCCATGGGGTCTTCCAGGGGACAAGCAAATTAAAATTTGGATATTTTAGCAGATTTTGACAGAAATTTATAATTTCTTTACAAGTGCATATTCAATAGACCTACTCAGCTTGGGCAATGTTTGTCCCATTTCAGACCCCTTGGGAATAAAATTCTTTGTTTTACATCAACGTTTGAGAAGATATATAAAACAAACATTGCCCAAGCTGAGTAGTCTATACTTATCAAATGAATGAATCTCTTCAAATGAAGTGGTTTTGGCCGTTAGTTTTTAAATAATATATAATAATAAATTTGCTGTTTCTTTTCATGCTTGCCACCAAGAAGACTGCATGGCTAATTTACATTACAATATAAACTTAACCATCTTGGCGTTCATTCTGAATAAGGTCTTAGTTATAGATACAAAATAATGAAAACATTAAACCTGTGAAACAAAATCTAATAGTCAAGGTGTAATAGAAACAATGGATTTAGAAACTGTTATGGTAATGTTAGAGTGAAAACATTAAACCCATGAAATAAAATCTAATAGTTAAGGTGTAATAGTCAAATAGACACAAAAGAAAACAATGGAATTAGAGACTACTAAGGTGTATTAGGACTTCACTCTAGTCTAATATCTGTTTCACGAATTTATGGAAACCACTCTTAAATAATTTATTTTAAATAGCTATCTTAAACATTTAAGTGTATTTAAAGTGAATTGAAGAGAGATTCGACTCATCTGCTGTGGTCTTGTTAGCTTTTTCCCCAAGCCAAGGACTTTTTCCTTGCTATCTCCGAGTTTATGAAGATACTGCCTTAAATATTTGAGTGTATTACAGAACACATATCCATATGAGTAAGTGTCGCTTTTGTAACTTTGAGGTCCACCATTGACAACTTCTGGAGCAATGTGGGGGTATGTTCTTCTGTATGTTTCCTTTTCTTTTTCTGTTTCAATTGAGAACCTTCAAAAAAAAAAAATGATTAAAGATCCTGAAACACAATTCACATTATCTTTTGTAGGGTGTCAAATGCAAAATTTTGAAAATTAGCATTTTCTGGTATCTCTTAGGGTGTCGACATAGGAGAAAATGTTTGAAAATTAGCATTTTCTGGTATCTCTTAGGGGGTAAAATTCATCCAACCACGCCCTTTTTCAAAGACTTCCGGTATGTTTAAGGGGTATTTTTCAAACTTTCCGACAAGCATCCCTGGTACTTTTAACCCCTGGGGGTTATGACTTAAAGCCATATTGTCATGAATGAAAACAAAAGGTTAAACTGAACATATTAGATTACAAATTCTTGTTTCAGGAAAATCATAGCCATGACCAAATCTGTATATGAGCAAGAGGTTTGTCCTGATTTGCATACAACTTTAACTTTTTCTCTGAAAAAATAACATTTTACCTTGAAGTTTTTAGTACAATATGCTGTACAGTTAATATTGAAATTGCATAATTAATATACAATGTTCACATGCTATCTGTATGAGGTTTAAAACATCTTGCCTGTGGCTTGATGTTTTAAATCCTCATACAGATCTCAGAGTGTCTGTCTTATTTTGAAAAATATCAAAAATATCGTTTGGACTACTGTAACATATTGCTGTATAGAATTTCTGAGTGTCAAGTAAAGAAACAAGTAATGAACGCTAGTGCTAGACTCATTTATCAAGTACCTATGTTTTGTCATATCAGCCCTATACTTAAAATTATAATTATTAATTACTTGTATTTAGATTAATTTGTAAGTTATGCGCATGTGATTAATCATTAATCATTTCATAGAACATGCGCAATATAAATATTAAATACTATTATTATATATATTTATACTTACTTTTAATATCTTGAATATATTTTGCTTTCCCAAAATCGACAAGCATTGCATGGTGAATTCCTTTATTGTCCTCAATCACAATATTATTTCCTTTTATGTCATTGTGAATAATTTTTTGAAGGTGAACATGATGAATTGCTGAAGCAATTTCATATAGAAGATGCATGCATTCCTTCAATTGGACATTCTGTGTATTCAAGCTATGTAGATAGCTTGAATAAGTTTTAGGTTTGCCATTGCTTAAACACAACCTTGTTAACAGAAAGTATGGGCGTGTCAATGTCTGTACCCCTATCAATATTGGAATATTTGGGTGGCTAGGGATTTTAAGAAGGAAATTGGCTTCCTTGTGAACTATGTTAGCTGTCACTTTCCCTTTCAACACTTTTATTGCTACTGGGATATTCTGATATGTACCAGCAACACACATTCCAAATGTCCCTTCGCCGATTGACGAGCATTTCTCAATGGGTGTCAATGATTCCAAACAAATATTCAGACAAGGAATGTGGTGTAGTTTCCCTTCATCTTGGATTGATTGTGTGATCTTCTTTTCTGCTTTGTTGACTGTTAGATTGTGTGTATCTTCATTTGAGGCATTTGGGACTTTAATTTCCCTGAAGTCGACCCCATAATAATACCAATTAGAGTGTACTTTTCTCCGTTCAACACTTGGGAAGGCTTTCCTTACAATTAGCCCACATTCTGTTACTGAGAGTGATCGGTCTTCAGTCAAAATAATCTCTCTCAACTCTTTGACTTTGATCCTTGTCGATTTGTTTGTTGATTTTATCCTCTCCTTTAGCCTGGAATGCAAGAACGAAAACCAATGTACTTGAATGTGGCGATTAATTTTTAGCTGAATGAATCAAACATATATATACCTTCGAATAGCTTCATTTCTTCTACCAATTCTTAACGTATAATTTGTCCTGTTTGCCTTCATTATTATAAAATGGCGACAATGTCAAACTCAGAACATTCGGTATTGTGGGCCAGCGGTTCCCTCGTTACCACTAGCGACGAAAAACCAATCTCGATTTATGATTCAGGGTTAGTGATTAAAATGTCTTGATACGCACTTTATAGAATTAAGAGAAAAACAAACATGAAGAGCACAACTGTAGAGATTTTCTACGAATTCCGCAGTCTTGATTTGAAGAAAAATGAAAGGTTGTTTAAATGATTACATTTGAAAAGAAATCGCACGCGCTTCTATTAACCAATCACGCACCGATAATTAAAATGGATTTCTTAACTCAAGTACAGTTGACTCTCTCCTAACGACCACTCGTAAGCGACGATCTCCCATAAGCGACCACTCTTTCAATTTCCCGTTTTGTTTCCAATATAAACTCTGTAAAAAAACTCTCCCGTAAGCGACCACTCTCGTAAGCGACCGCGACCACCTTTAGGGTTCAAGTTTTTGACTTTTTCATTGTTTTTCCTCTCTCGTAAGCGACCACCCCAATGACAGATCCTTTCAATAAACACAAAATGTTGAATTTATTTAAGATGATAAAAATGTGTATACAGTATTATCTGGTATATCCTGAATAATGTAAAACCCGAATAATGACCGAATAGTCGCGAATAGTGACGAATAGTAGTAAACTTGTGCATGGTGCCATATGCTAAAGCAAGGCAAACGACACCATGCAGACGAAATTTGGACAATTTTTTTATTTTCTTCCTTCCACAAAATTCGTCCTGTAAACAGTTGCAGATGTTTTCCTTTTTGAATTTAGAGGATTTCTACGGATACTTTTCGGGCCCTCCTTTTTGCATTTACATGATATTCACATAGTTTTCGCACTATCGCGCACTATCGCCAATTTTACAAGACCCCTCTGACGCGTACAAAATGTATTTCTATTAATAACAACACAATGAAATGGTAATTTTGTTTTATTTTTTGGCATTTTGTTCCAATTAATGTTTAGATTTAGTAGGTCTTTTTTAAGAAAAATCTGTAATGAAAAACCATTTATATCTAGAAAAAATCATTTTTTTAATATTTTAAAGGTTTCGCATTACAGATTTTTTTTATTTTTCCTCAGTTGCAAGACCAGGTAGGGAACTAGACATGTACAAGTTTAAAAAAACTTTCACCTAAAGGATTTGGAGATATCAGCTTTAATAAAGGAATTTCAGGTCCTTTTTGCAGCGGCCTGCTGTTGTCATGACAACGTCAAACGCAATAATTAAAACAAAAATGATATCCTAGATCCATAAGCTTTAAAATGATATATTGGTTAACTGTATAGCTTCACAATAATGCTGCATAATATGCAATATAAAGTAGGTATATAGATATATACAGAAACCATTTCGAGCCTCCTTAAGTATTTCACCAGAGTTTTTACATTTTTGCATTTACAGGATTTTTACAGTTACATAATTTTCTTTGAGTGTTTACAGAGTTTTTACAGACTTAGCCCTGTTAATGTACAGGATTTTTACATACACTTTTTGGGCCCTCCTTTTTGCATTTACAGGATTTTTACAGAATTTTCTTTGTGTGTTTACAGAGTTTTTAAAGACTTCGCCATGTTAATTTACAGGATTTTTACAGACACTTTTCGGGCCCTCCTTTTTGCATTTACAGGATTTTTACAGAATTTTCTTTGATTATTTACAGAGTTTTTAAAGACTTCGCCATGTTAATTTACAGGATTTTTACAGACACTTTTCGGGCCCTCCTTTTTGCATTTACAGGATTTTTACAGAATTTTCTTTGATTATTTACAGAGTTTTTAAAGACTTCGCCATGTTAATTTACAGGATTTTTACAGACACTTTTCGGGCCCTACTTTTTGCATTTACAGGATTTTTACAGAATTTTCTTTAAGTATTTACAGAGTTTTTACAGACTTCGCCATGTCAATTTACAGGATTTTTACAGACACTTTTCGGGCCCTTCAAGCTCTACTTTTTCAATTTACAATATTTTTTACAAACTTTCCTTTAAGTATTTACATAGTTTTTACAGACTTGGTGCTTCAAAATTTACAGTATATTTACAGATTTACCATTTCACAGATATTTACAGAAAGAGGAAATCGTATGAATAAATTTACATAGTTTAGTCGTTTTTAATTGCAGAGTATTTACAGACTGGCTAAGTTACACAAAACTAAGACTATAAAAATACCCTGTAAATTAATTTACAGACAATGTAAATTAATTTACATACTATGAAAATACCATGTAAATTTTTATTTACAGGAATTTTACAAAGTTTGTAAATGTATCAGTTTTTCCAGTGCGAAGCCGGTCGGCGAAAACGTTTCACTCAAATGACGGTATACCGATGGCGGTTGCGTGACACACAGAGTGAATACATAATAATAGAGTTATTCACTTGCATTCGAATTGTTCAATTCAATTTCCAATTTTCTTATAAAAGAAATATAGGTCTGCTATATATTTTTGTAAAGCAGTTTTTGCTAGAACTAATGTGGTACCGCATAGCAACGGGATTTTGGAGAACGAAGATGCCTCTAGGGGTAAAAAAAAACTTACAAACCGAAAAACAAAGCACTTCATCTTTGGAGACAGTTAATTCTTTAGTTTGAAGTTTCCAATTCAATCTAATACTTTAAATTATTCGTCTATAAACCTGTCGTCCGCCTTACCTCCTTGAGGCCTCCTTCACGGCCGAAAAAATAGCAAATCACTGCACGGATCACGGATATCAAAATTTCATTTTCACGAATCACGAAAATATGGAAGTAACGAACTCTTTTACCCATTCTCTTACCCAGACCCTTCTCAGCTTTCTAACGAAAAATCAAAAGGGTCTGGGTAAGAGAATGCTCTTTTACCCTACTCTTACACATAACAAACTTGGCAATGAAGGAGTGTTTGAAAAAACTGAATAAAAAAGTACAAAATAAATCAAAAGAAGCTCTTGCAACTCAAAATCACGTCGGATCGAATAAGCCCCGAAATCACGAATAAAAGTTATTGATTCAAGTTCTTCATGGGTCACGCAAAACATTTGGTTCACGGATCACGGAGAAGAATTTATTAAATTCACGTTTTCTCGGGATATAAAAGTAGCTTATCATGAATCACGAGAATACCCCTGTACCTCCCTCTCAGTAATACGGCGGGAGTATGATGATAAACGTATGTACATATACAACTATTTCAATTAACGTTGTCCATCTGGAATGGTTGATCTGAGACCGATAGGAATTGTGGGAGTTCATTAAATTTCAAATACATTGTTTTAATCACACTTGAATGGTGCTGAATTACAGATAACAGTATTTCAGAAGTAAACATTAATGTTCAAGCGTGATTATAATAGTGCATTTGCAGTTTAACGAGCTCCCACAATTCCTATCGGTCTCAGATCAACCATTCCAGATGGACAACGTTAATTGAAATAGATGTATATGTGTGACTGACTTCTGTGTTGACAAATTTAAACGTCTCGTGCTTTTAAGTGCATGTTAGAAAGGGTTTCCCGTCCGTCAGTTGCCTCCTTGAAATGTTTGTTTTTGACATGTTTTACTCCGACGAAGAGCTAAAGCTCTAAACGTCAGCAGAAGTTCATAACCATTCTGGTTATGAACTTCTGACGTCAGTAAAGTTGTCAAAATTTTTTACGTTTTTATAAATAATATAAATGATCAGTATATATAAAATGCTTTTTATGCATCAATTATTTCGATGACGTGTCCGATCCAATGTAGTGGTTAAAACACAATTTCACTTTCTTCGCTTGTGGATCAGTTTACCTTTGCCTTGAATGTAAGTTAGGATCGTAAACAATATTGAAAATGATATATTTGTTTATACAATTGTGTTCAATTTTGCAATTAATCTTTTAGTTATCTTAAATTGTACTATTCAAACGCGAACAAAATGTCAGACTCTTCAAATGTAAGAAATATTCAGAATTTGAATATTCTTCAAGCATGAAGAGCGCCTATATCGGCTTGTATTTGAGAAAAACACTTTACAAACCTTCGAAGAAACAAGTTCTAGAAAGTTATTTTTTTGAAGACGTCAAGCGCTGTTCAAACTAGCAAATTTACGATGGAAAACGGACTTGGACAAGATGTTTCTACCTCAAATGGAGAACTGAGCAGTGGTTTTAACAAGAGTAAGAAATATTCTGAAAGTTTGGAGACGAAAAAAAACACTTCAAGCCCTTCAAAGCCAAGACATTTTGAGACTCTATGCGAACACGAAGTACCGGATTATAGTCGCGAGCCTTTCATAACATCTGGATACCGTTATGCTGAAAATATATCCATTCGTCAGTGTATTGCTACTTTGTTTACTGTCCACAATGAGAGCTTCAACATCTGGAGTCATATCATTGCTTCATTAGCGTGTGTTCTCTACGCTTTTAGCGTCTTTAGTGAGCATCAAATCATAGGTAATGCTTCAATTTACCCGTTAATTTGCTTCGCTATTTGTATCTTCATCGCGTTTTCCTCAAGTGCGTTTGCTCATTTGTTTTCCTGCATGTCTTGGAAAGTGCGAAATGCTTGTTTTTATCTTGATTATTTGACAATTAGCGTATTCACATTCTCAGCCGGCCAAGCGTATATATTCTACAGCCGACCTTTATCAACTGACTCGTCATTTCTTTTCAAAAACCCGTACATTTTTCAAGGAATTTCAATAACTATGTCTGCGTTAAACATGTATTTAGCCTGTCTATCGCGGCATCGGCTCCGCAACTACCAATTCTTAATACGAACTGGGACGTATGTAGTGAAATTTTTCTTCGATATATCGCCTTTCATTTCAAGATGTTTGATCTCTGATTCCAATTGCTGTAGTTCTACAGTTATTCTTTTCAAGAGACAGATGTTGTGGTATGCGATCTCGGGCGTCGTCAACGCAGCAAGAATCCCTGAGCGTTTTGCACCGGGGTTTTTCGACTTGTTCGGCCATAGTCACCATATATTCCATGTTCTTCTGACAGTAGCCAATTTAGATAAATTTGTGCTCTTAGCAGATGAAATGGAAAATAGAAAAGTAGAGCTGTTAGCGTCGCCGTATCAGCCAACATTTTTCACAACATTTGGCCTGCTTGCAATCCTGATGATTGTGGATGTTGCTATATTGACCTGGTTTGTCTGTAATTGGCTCACGACGGAACAGCAAGAGTTATTTGGCGGAGGCAAATATCAAGTTATCTATAGGAAAACTGATTATGAAGAAAGCAAAAAGACAAAGTAAAAATTACTGCTGCTCATTTACATGTAGAAATGGAAAACGCAATATGATAGGAATTGATGCCGGTGGGGTTGGTGCGTAGAATGGAATGGAATAGAATGGCATAAAATAGGATAGGATAGAATAGAATAGAATGGTAAAAAATTGAATAGAATTGAATGGAATAAAGTAGAAAAAAATAAAATGGAATGGAATAAAATGAAGAGAATAGATTGGAATAAAATAGAATGGAATAAAATAGAATAGAATAGAATAGAATAGAATAGAATGAATAGAATAGAATTGAATAGAATGAATAGAATAGAATGGAATGGAATAGAATAGAATAGAATAGAAAATAATAGAATAGAATAAAATAGAATGAATAGAATGGAATGGAATGGAATGGAATAGAATAGAATAGAATAGAATGCAATGGAATGGAATAGAATAGAATAGAAAATATTAGAATACAATACAATGGAATACAATAGAATAGAATGGAATAGAATAGAAAATAATAGAATAGAATAGAATAGAATAGAATAGAATAGAATAGAATAGAATAGAGTAGAATAGAATAGAATAGAAAATAATAGAATAGAATAGAATAGAATAGAATAGAATAGAATAGAAAATAATAGAATAGAATAGAATAGAATAGAATAGAATAGAATAGAATAGAATAGAAAATAATAGAATAGAATAGAATAGAATAGAATAGAAAATAATAGAATAGAATAGAATAGAATAGAATAGAATAGAATAGAATAGAATAGAATAGAATAGAAAATAATAGAATAGAATAGAATAGAATAGAATAGAATAGAATAGAAAATAATAGAATAGAATAGAATAGAATAGAATAGAAAATAATAGAATAGAATAGAATAGAATAGAATAGAATAGAATAGAATAGAAAATAATAGAATAGAATAAAATAGAATAGAATAGAATAGAATAGAATAGAATAGAATAGAATAGAATAGAATAGAATAGAATAGAAAATAATAGAATAGAATGAATAGAATAGAATGGAATGGAATAGAATAGAATAGAATAGAAAATAATAGAATAGAATAAAATAGAATGAATAGAATGGAATGGAATGGAATGGAATAGAATAGAATAGAATAGAATGCAATGGAATGGAATAGAATAGAATAGAAAATATTAGAATACAATACAATGGAATACAATAGAATAGAATGGAATAGAATAGAAAATAATAGAATAGAATAGAATAGAATAGAATAGAATAGAATAGAATAGAATAGAATAGAGTAGAATAGAATAGAATAGAAAATAATAGAATAGAATAGAATAGAATAGAATAGAATAGAATAGAAAATAATAGAATAGAATAGAATAGAATAGAATAGAATAGAATAGAATAGAATAGAAAATAATAGAATAGAATAGAATAGAATAGAATAGAATAGAAAATAATAGAATAGAATAGAATAGAATAGAATAGAATAGAATAGAATAGAATAGAATAGAATAGAAAATAATAGAATAGAATAGAATAGAATAGAATAGAATAGAATAGAAAATAATAGAATAGAATAGAATAGAATAGAATAGAATAGAAAATAATAGAATAGAATAGAATAGAATAGAATAGAATAGAATAGAAAATAATAGAATAGAATAAAATAGAATAGAATAGAATAGAATAGAATAGAATAGAATAGAATAGAATAGAATAGAAAATAATAGAATACAATACAATAGAATACAATACAATAGAATAGAAAATAATAGAATAGAATAGAATAGAATAGAATAGAAAATAATAGAATAGAATAGAATAGAATAGAATAGAATAGAATAGAATAGAAAATAATAGAATAGAATAGAAAAGAATAAAATAGATTAGAATAGAATAGAATAGAATAGAATAGAATAGAATAGAATAGAATAGAATAGAATAGAATAGAATAGAAAATAATAGAATAGAATAGAATAGAAAATAATAGAATAGAATAGAATAGAATAGAATAGAAAATAATAGAATAGAATAGAATAGAATAGAATAGAAAATAATAGAATAGAATAGAATAGAATAGAATAGAATAGAATAGAATAGAAAATAATAGAATAGAATAGAATAGAATAGAATAGAATAGAATAGAATAGAAAATAATAGAATAGAATAGAATAGAAAATAATAGAATAGAATAGAATAGAATAGAATAGAATAGAAAATAATAGAATAGAATAGAATAGAATAGAATAGAATAGAATAGAATAGAAAATAATAGAATAGAATAGAATAGAATAGAATAGAATAGAAAATAATAGAATAGAATAGAATAGAATAGAATAGAATAGAATAGAAAATAATAGAATAGAATAGAATAGAATAGAATAGAATAGAATAGAATAGAATAGAATAGAATAGAATAGAATAGAATAGAAAATAATAGAATAGAATAGAATAGAATAGAATAGAATAGAATAGAATAGAATAGAATAGAATAGAAAATAATAGAATAGAATAGAATAGAAAATAATAGAATAGAATAGAATAGAATAGAATAGAATAGAATAGAATAGAATAGAATAGAAAATAATAGAATAGAATAGAATAGAAAAGAATAGAATAGAATAGAATAGAATAGAATAGAATAGAATAGAATAGAATAGAATAGAATAGAATAGAATAGCATAGAATACAATACAATACAATACAATACAATACAATACAATACAATACAATAGAATAGAATAGAATAGAATAGAATAGAATAGAATAGAATAGAATAGGAATACTTAATTTAAAGAAGGTAACACATATCTAAAGATAATATGCACATGGCACTCAAAAATAATAACAATGAATAAATATAAGAAAGGAATTCTAACTACCCTAGCTAATTTAAAGCGAATTTGAATAAATAGCCTATCTAAATAATGATTGAATATGTACAAATGATTTAAGTTTTCTTGTAAATGATAATAATAATAATAAATAATAATAATAAATGAATATTTATATAGCGCCATTTCCGTTAGTTCAAAGGCGCTTTACTTGAATGAGAAATAAATAAATAAATATATATATATTTTGATTACAAAACTGTTATATTAAGGACGGGGCCTACTATTGCCACTGCGCAGGCTACTGCGCATCTACATAGTTTCCATTTTAACGAGCTATCTTACCTCAAAAGATGACAAAATACAAATAAAAAACCATCTAACGATGGTAGACGCGACGGTAGCGGTTTTTATAAAAACAGTCCCACAATGCACTTATGATGACGAATTTCTTTACTTAGTAGGGAGGGGACCGGCAAGAAATTGTCTTATGATGATCTTCGGCGGCAAAGTTTACCACGCGATAACTTTTTAAAACGCCCGGTAACCCCAACTTTTTTATAACTGCAATTATTAAGAACATGGTAAACAATGGTTTTGATGTAAAATTTCGAAAAAGCAACTGATTTTTGAATGGAAAATAGACAAAAAATCGAATTTTCTGTACCTCGTAAAATACAAGTCGCGATGCTAAAAAAATCATATTTCACGACCAACTTTTGAAAATACGTTACAAAATATATATTCCTATTAGAAAATTACTTGTTAATTGTTTACCGCTATCAAAGAGATGTTTCAATGAAAATCCTTTGAAAAAAAAAATTATTTGTCGATGCCGGTAAAATCGTGACGTCAGCCATATTTAAGACTCATTATTTCTCTTAACTGCCCGGTGACCCCACCTTTTTTAGACAGATTTGTAGAACCCTCTGAAGGGTTAAAACAACTCACATAGTTATTTGAAGAATACATTACTTTTTAATTAGTAAGCCCCGTCCTTAAATCGTTTAAAAAAATAAGGTAAATAGTGCTAATTACAATAACTAAGTAATGTTTTGCATTTTCTAAAATGTATCTATAAATGTAAAAAATATCTATGTAAAAAATATCTATGTATTTGCTTTATTATTGTTTTGTAATGCGTTCATTACTATCTTAAAAAGTATCTATAAATAAAAAGTTTTAATATTAATATAATATCAATATTTATCAAAATGAGTCTGTTAAGTAAAAGCTTCTTTAAAAAGTAATGTGTTTATCTTTTTAACTCGTGGATCGAAGATCTTCGAGTTATTGGGATGGGACTTTTAAACCGGAAGTGTCACTCACTCACTCGCTCACTCACTCGCTCACTCACTAGACCGTCAGTGTAAACTTTTGAGACCCAAGATTTTGGTCAGCGTACCGCCGTATATGCATTACATCATCTTTCAAACAACCACTCTCCCAATTGGGTTTCCTGTGTAATGACGTAGTCAAGACCACCTCTCCCCACTTTAGGCTCCTTGTAACTTACCCCACTGACCATAGGGGTCACGTTCTAACCTAAGCTATTCACACTATGTAGTCTATATATCACTTCAAAATTTATAACCCAAATAAACGCTCTAGCGTCCCATGTGGGACACTTCACTATATAATCGCACATAAAAGTTATCACCAACAAGTGCGTACTTATTATTAATAACGTAAACAATGGAGTAACTTTTCTAATTTTTCTAGTTTTTAAGCGAAAATGTTTATATGTGAGAGGTCACTAAATCAGATATTCCTTCGATCGCGCATGCTCAAAATGATTGAGGAGTCTAACAATTCAAGAAAAGACACGTAAATATAACAAAACCAAACATACTGCATTGTAATTAATTTTTTATGAATTTCTTTACGTTGAATTTTAAAACGTGCATCAGACAGTACAGAACCCATCAAACCATTATTTTTCTGCTATGCAAAAATCTTCAAAGATATTATGAGTGGTTTGTAAAAATTCACAACTTTAAAAATGTACAAGTTACAGACAAGAACTTTCAGACAACTTTCAACATGCAATAATTATTCAGTTCAACTTTGTATAATTCAAATTTTTTGCAACAATTTCAATGTTTTCATAGCAATATTACAGCAGATCAATGTAATAAGTGTTTGAGTTTGAATAAGCTACTCGCAAAACGACTATAGTTAAAAAGTCACAAAACCTATCGAAATCAAGTACAGTCAAGTTCAATTGGAAACTGTGATGCGCAATCTTTTACACAAAAAACGATTGATTAGCAGAACTACAATTCCAAATATAACCAAAATCGGTCTGCCTAATGTTTAATTACTAACAAACAAAACCTCCTATTTTGAAAATGTTTTATAAAGTTTTGCTTATAAATTGACGATGTTTTTTGGCGAGAGTTGGCAAGTCACGACTACAACTTCAGAGTGAGGTGCGGGATTGCAGAAAAATTATGCATAGCCAATACATTTCTTAATAAAACGACTAGCGATTCATCTAATTTGCATTAATTTGCATAAAGTTTCTGCAATCCCGCACCTTAGTGGATTAGTTGCACTTAACTTATAGATAAATATACAAAGAGTACTCACTGGGGGTTAAATACCAAACAATTCACTATTTAACTTATTCTTGACCTTTTTTATCTATGTGACAATGGCGACCACACACTAAGCTGATCAAGCGATTACCGAGTATCCATGTGACGTCACACTTGTGTGATCCATAAACAGTGAAGCTAATTTGAATACAATAGAGTTATCCCCTCCCTCCTGGGCGGGAGTATGATGATATATGTACAGTATATATGTGTGACTGACTTCTGTGTTGACAAAAACGTCTCGTGCTTTTAAGTGCATGTTAGAAAGGGTTTCCCGTCCGTCAGTTGCCTCCTTGAAATGTTTGTTTTTGACATGTTTTACTCCGACGAAGAGCTAAAGCTCTAAACGTCAGCAGAAGTTCATAACCATTCTGGTTATGAACTTCTCCCAAAGTGAAGCTGGACTGAGATTCGGAGCCTGAGATTCACATTGCCTCAGATTCACATTCATTTCCGGGGGGAGGTCAACAAGGTCAGTTTTTAAAAAACTTTATTACAACAACACAACTGCTCAATTTAAAGTTGCAAATCAGATATGTAGTTATTACTTGGATTCAATTTATTAAATCAATTTAGGGACGATATATAAAACTTATTATACGAAAAGTTATATTTTACGCTCCAGCCTGAGATTCAAAGCAAAAGCCTTAGATTTAAATCTCTAGCTATAGCCTGACATTCGAAACTCCAGCCTTAGATTCAAAACTACAGTCTTAGATTACAAATTACAGCCTTATTGATTTAAATATCTAGCCTGACATTCGAAACTCAAGCCTTAGATTCAATAATAACAACAGCCTTAGATTCAAAACTCCAGCCTTAGAATCTCAGGCTAGAGATTTGAA
Source organism: Metridium senile (assembly GCA_949775045.1). Taxonomy (NCBI): domain Eukaryota; kingdom Metazoa; phylum Cnidaria; class Anthozoa; order Actiniaria; family Metridiidae; genus Metridium; species Metridium senile. Next base: position 18,564,902 of record OX459103.1, read on the forward strand.
TCTAAGCCGGGCTGGAGTTTACTTTCATGCTGTAGTTTTGATTCTAGTTTTGAATCTAAGGCTAGGAATGTCAGGCTGTTTAGTTTTTAGTCTAATGCCGTAGATATTTAAATCTAAGGCTGGAGTATCAGGCAAATTTCAGGCTGGAGTTTTCCATCTAAGACTATAGTGTTGAATCTAAGGCTGTAGTTTTGGATCTAAGGCTGAAGTTTTGAATCTAAGGCTTGAGGTTTGAATCTAAGGCTGGAGTTTCGAATGTCAGGAATGTCAGAAATGTCAGGCTGTTAGTTTTGAATCTAAGGCCGTAGATATTTAATTTGAATCTAAGGCTGGAATATCAGGCGAATTTCAGGCTTGCAATTACTTTACATTTATCAGTTGTGTTGTTGTAATAAAGCTTTAACAAACTGACCTTGTTGACCTCCCCCCGGAAATGAATGTGAATCTGAGGCAATGTGAATCTCAGGCTACCAATCTCAGGCCAGCTTCACTTTGGCTGAACTTCTGACGTCAGTAAAGTTGTCAACATTTTTTAGGTTTTTATAAATAATATAAATGATTAGTATATACAAAATGCTTTTTATGCATCAATTATTTCGATGACGTGTCCGATCCAATGTAGTGGTTAAGAGTGTGTCCGTGATAGGACCAGGCAGTAGGTGCTACATGGGGGTTCACCGATTTTGCTCAAACTTGGTACAGTTGTAGGTCCTAGTAAGTTATTTGTTATCCCAGAAACTCAGCTGGATCTGTCACTTTGGTGGGAAGTTAGACCACCCCCCCTTAAAATACCCATTTTGCCTCGAAAATCAGCAAAAATATAGCTAATTTTTAATGAAACAGAAAACCTTTAATATTGATGACAGTGATGTAAAACTTGTTTCCCTATGAAGTGCAGATGCCAGTAAGTGTTTCCAAGCAAGGAGGTACATTTTTCTTTTAAGCCGTTTCCATGGCAACAGTTTGTTTCGGAGCAAAAATTGCCAATTTTGAACTTACTGTAATATCTCTAGGTTTAAAAATTAATATCTCAAAAGTCCACTATGAAAATGCCAAAAATGGCCAATAGTCAACTCAATCTATGTCTTAAATTACCAAAACAAGAATAAAATCTGCGGGCACTTATATGACGGGTTTGCTCAACCCTACTATGTCAATATCACAAAATTCGAGAAGATTCATGCCCGCAAAAAAACTGGTTGAAATCCTCCCAATAGCATTAAATTGGCTTCTAATAACCAGGTTGAGTCTTTATTATGCTTAATGTATCTTAATTTCAAGGATAATAAAATGTATTCAAAGCAGATATTTCTGTGACGACATATGGGATGTAGTCGTACCTATTATCGCGCACATCCTATTATCATACTTTTGGTAGAAAATAACATATATCTTCTGTTCTGCGTAAAACTCGATTGGAAATATGGAACAAAAGAGTTAGTTGCAACAGAATAAGCAGCGACTATTGTTTTAATTAATTTTGAAACAGTTTTTAGAAGATATATATATATATATATTTTTTTACGAATAGCATGATAATAGGTATTTCACTTTCTTCGCTTGTGGATCAGTTTACCTTTGCCTTGAATGTAAGTTAGGATCGTAAACAATATTGAAAATGATATATTTGTTTATACAATTGTGTTCAATTTTGCAATTAATATTTTAGTTATCTTAAATTGTACTATTCAAACGCGAACAAAATGTCAGACTCTTCAAATGTAAGAAATATTCAGAATTTGAATATTCTTCAAGCATGAAGAGCGACTATATCGGCTTGTATTTGAGAAAAACATTTTACAAACCTTCGAAGAAACAAGTTCTAGAAAGTTATTCTTTTGAAGACGTCAAGCGCTCAGTTCAAACTAGCAAATTTACGATGGAAAACGGACTTGGACAAGATGTTTCTACCTCAAATGGAGAACTGAGCAGTGGTTTTAACAAGAGTAAGAAATATTCTGAAAGTTTGGAGACGAAAAAAACCACTTCAAGCCCTTCAAAGCCAAGACATTTTGAGACTCTATGCGAACACGAAGTACCGGATTATAGTCGCGAGCCTTTCATAACATCTGGATACCGTTATGCTGAAAATATATCCATTCGTCAGTGTATTGCTACTTTGTTTACTGTCCACAATGAGAGCTTCAACATCTGGAGTCATATCATTGCTTCATTAGCTTGTGTTCTCTACGCTTTTAGCGTCTTTAGTGAGCATCAAATCATAGGTAATGCTTCAATTTACCCGTTAATTTGCTTCGCTATTTGTATCTTCATCGCGTTTTCCTCAAGTGCGTTTGCTCATTTGTTTTCCTGCATGTCTTGGAAAGTGCGAAATGCTTGTTTTTATCTTGATTATTTGACAATTAGCGTATTCACATTCTCAGCCGGCCAAGCGTATATATTCTACAGCCGACCTTTATCAACTGACTCGTCATTTCTTTTCAAAAACCCGTACATTTTTCAAGGAATTTCAATAACTATGTCTGCGTTAAACATGTATTTAGCCTGTCTATCGCGGCATCGGCTCCGCAACTACCGATTCTTAATACGAACTGGGACGTATGTAGTGAAATTTTTCTTCGATATATCGCCTTTCATTTCAAGATGTTTGATCTCTGATTCCAATTGCTGTAGTTCTACAGTTATTCTTTTCAAGAGACAGATGTTGTGGTATGGGATCTCGGGCGTCGTCAACGCAGCAAGAGTCCCTGAGCGTTTTGCACCGGGGTTTTTCGACTTGTTCGGCCATAGTCACCATATATTACATGTTCTTCTGACAGTAGCCAATTTAGATAAATTTGTGCTCTTAGCAGATGAAATGGAAAATAGAAAAGTAGAGCTGTTATCGTCGCCGTATCAGCCAACATTGTTCACAACATTTGGCCTGCTTGCAATCCTGATGATTGTGGATGTTGCTATATGGACCTGGTTTGTCTGTAATTGGCTCACGACGGAACAGCAAGAGTTATTTGGCGGAGGCAAATATCAAGTTATCTATAGGAAAACTGATTATGAAGAAAGCAAAAAGACAAAGTAAAAATTACTGCTGCTCATTTACATGTAGCCTGCGTTACAGACCCTTGTAAGCGCTCGAAACGTCTCCCGCCAACAAGCGTCTGCGCGCCGAGAGCAAAAATTCCATACTGATGACGTTGGAATGCAGTCACGCAATACACGAGTTAGCAGCAGTAACACCGATAAACATGATAAACTAGGAATGGCGATGCCGTTCGTGAAGTTTCTTCTATATTCTGGATTAATTCACTCACTGAAAGCCAGTTAAATGCTTTATTTAGCTTTTCCAAAGGAAAAGGTGCATTCGTTAGCCTTGCACAGACAATTCAATTATTTTTCAGGTTCCTCTCATCGAAATAGATGGCTTCGAACTTCTCGAGCAATTTGTGGAAGGAAAATGCGATTATTATCGTCGTTTCTCCGCTGCCATCATGAAAGACCAAATGAATTATCTTCAGAGCATATATCGGAGACGAATACAAGCACATTATAATTAGTCTGTGATAAAAGCAAAACTATGACAACAGGGACTTATCGAACCGCCAGCGAAAGTTCACACGCATGAGTCCTTCTCAAATCTCGCCATTAGATTGTAATAATTCGTTTTAATGTCTGATTAATGTCACAAATGTGCTCCATGAAATCATTATTTTTGAATGAATATAACTGTAGAAGTGTTGTTTGAATTTATTGAAGATTTTATTACAAATACCGAAGAACTCTTGTGTATTAAATTAAGTCGGCAAAAGTTCACGGCGTCGAAATCCTTCTCAAATCTCGATATGAGATTTTGATAATTCGCTGCATTGTATCATTCTTGTCTTTAATATGCTCTATGAAACCATTATTTTGAATAAATATAACTGTAGAAGTGTTGTTTGAGTTAAGATTTCAGTCAAAAAAGCGAAACCACTCTGAATTTGCATATGAGGTGTCAATTAAACAAAATTGTCCAATCAGAGCTTTTGACCCGATCTGGGTCAAAGAACGTCATCAGTATGGAATTTTTGCTCTCGGCGCGCAGACGCTTGTTGGCGGGAGACGTTTCGAGCGCTTACAAGGGTCTGTAACGCAGGCTAATTTACATGTAGAAATGGAAAACGCAATATGATAGGAATTGATGCCGGTGGGGTTGGTGCGTAGAATGGAATGGAATAGAATGGAATAAAATAGGATAGGATAGAATAGAATAGAATGGTAAAAAATTGAATAGAATTGAATGGAATAAAGTAGAAAAAAATAAAATGGAATGGAATAAAATGAAGAGAATAGATTGGAATAAAATAGAATGGAATAAAATAGAATAGAATGGAATAGAATAGAATAGAATAGAATTGAATTAATAGAATAGAATAGAATGGAATGGAATGGAATGGAATGGAATGGAATGGAATAGAATAGAATAGAATAGAATGAATAGAATAGAATTGAATAGAATGAATAGAATGGAATGGAATGGAATGGAATGGAATAGAATAGAATAGAATGCAATGGAATGGAATAGAATAGAATAGAAAATAATAGAATACAATACAATACAATGGAATACAATAGAATAGAATGGAATAGAATAGAATAGAAAATAAAAGAATAGAATAGAATAGAATAGAATAGAATAGAAAATAATAGAATAGAATAGAATAGAATAGAAAATAATAGAATAGAATAGAATAAAATAGAATAGAAAATAATAGAATAGAATAGAATAGAATAGAATAGAAAATAATAGAATAGAATAGAATAGAAAATAATAGAATAGAATAGAATAGAATAGAATAGAATAGAATAGAAAATAATAGAATAGAAAATAATAGAATAGAATAGAAAATAATAGAATAGAATAGATTAGAATAGAATAGAATAGAATAGAATAGAATGGAATGGAATGGAATGGAATGGAATGGAATAGAATAGAATAGAATAGAATGGAATGGAATGGAATGGAATGGAATGGAATGGAATGGAATAGAATAGAATAGAATAGAATAGAATAGAATAGAATAGGAATACTTAATTTAAAGAGGGTAGCACTTAATATCTAGAGATAATATGCACATGGCCCTCAAAAATGATAAATATGAATAAACAAAAGAAAGCAATTCTAACTACCCTAGCTAATTTCAAATGAATTTGAATAAATAGGCTATCTAAATAATGATTGAATTCTATCTATCACTAATGTACAAATGATTTAAGTTTTCTAGTAAATGATGTAATTCACTAGATAACTTATTCCAAATTTTCGCATTGTGAGAAATAAACTAAACTAAACACAAAACATTTTATTTTATAATTTTCTTTGTTCTGAAAGCAATGGTTGGTTTCCAAAACCATAACAAAATACGTTACTGTACGTCCACCTATAGGTGAGCGTAGTGTTTACAAGTGTTGGTATTATGATGATAATTTACCAACCATTTTCACAATATATTCGTTAATTTTCTTTGTTCTAATAACAATGGTTGGCTGTCAAAACCATTACAAAATACGTCACTGTACGTCCATCTTTTGCAAAGAGAGACAGAATGTATGCTTGGGCTGCCTGTGGTAGTATACGCCATTATTCCGACAGTCTACAGGTGATCTTGCGTCGAAGCGCGCAAAGGATTGTTTGTCAAAACGAATAGTTCCAAAATTGCGCCTCGAGACAAAAACAATTTCGGTTACTTTTAGGCATGTGCGTTTTGTTTTTATTCTTTTTTATCCCTGATAGAGCAGCAGTGAACTTTTATTGTCCAAGTAACATAGAACTTTTTTATGTAAAGTTATTTTAAGGATGTATTTATCGAGGGTTAACACGGGAAATAACTCTCTCGAACGACGCCATCTTGGAACTGTTGGCGATGCGACAGAAATGCTTCTGATTGGCTTATACTAACCGGAAGTGCGCGCGCGAAATCATTTGATATTCATCGATGTTGCGATATATTTTATAGATTATTTCTTGTTGCCTTTGTCATCACCATTACTTTTCAACTGATGTCTGACATCTTTGATTCTTGTCGACACAAAATTATAGACCTAAGGAATGAAATAGAAGTGGATCTTAACTATAGTCCATTCTAGATCTTATTAATTATAATGATAATTGCCATCATTATCACAATTCATCATCACAACCATCATCATTGTCATCATCATCACCATTAAAACCATCGTCAACATTATCATCTTTCTTATCACCATCATCAATGTTGTCATCATTACCATCATCATAATCACCATCATAATTATTGTCATCATCATCATCATCACCAACTTCTTCGATGTCATTATCATCACCATTATCATCACCACCATAATCATCTTCATCACTGCCATCATCATCACTATCACCAACATCATCAATTTCATCATCATCACCACTATCATTATCACCGACTTCATCGATGTCATCATCGTCATCATTTTCTTACCTGATATAGTTTTTCTTTTGGTTTGCAGTATGATAGTATTCTTGTAGTTGTTTGGTAACATGATATCATAACCCCTGACACACCATGCCATGCATCTAAACAACAACAACAACAAAAACATAGATGACTAAAGGTTTTCATTAATGTTATTTTAGACTGATTAATTAATTGATTCATTGACTGATTCATTGATTTATGAATTGACTGATTGATTGATTGACTGACTGACTGATTAATTGATTGACTGATTGGTTAACTGATTGATGTTTGATTGATTGGTTAAATGATTGATTGATTGATTAATTGATTTGCTGATTGCTTGACTGTTTAATTATTTGATTAATTAATTAATTGATTGATTGATTGACTGTATGATTGGTTAATTGATTCATTGACAGACAGATAGATTGATGATTGATAAACTGATTGATCGACTGGTTGATTGACTAACCGATTGATGATTTATTCAAAACAGTCCGTCTAGCACCCCTATCCATTTTCTAAGGGAGTCCCCCCCCCATATAATAAATGCATTCAAATCCTAAAGTCAATGTATTACCTTTAGCGCTGACACCATCATGTGCATATTTCTGTATTTCTTCTCCCAAACTTTCACTCTTTTTTCTGAGTATGTTGACAAGTCTTCTACCAAGGTCAGGGTTTTCAGGGGGGAAGACATGCCGCTGGGGATCACTACCCCTAGATAGTAAATCATTGAATAACAATAGATTGTAATCTAATCTACTTGGAATTATGGGACACTATGGAATACTTTTATATATTCATAATAGTAATAATTATACTGGTGACGGTGACAATGATGGTGGTGATGAGGGTTTTCAGGAGCGAAGACATGCCGCTGGGGATCACTACCCCTGGATAGTAAATCATTGAATAACAATAAATTGTAATCTAATCTACTTGGAATTATGGGACACTATGGAATACTTTTATATCATAATAGTAATAATTATACTGGTGACGGTGACAACGATGGTGGTGATGAGGGTTTTCAGGAGCGAAGACATGCCGCTGGGGATCACTACCCCTGGATAGTAAATTATTGGAATTATTGCAATAGAGTGGAATTTAATGTGATGATAATGAAGGTGATAGTGTTGATGATGGTGATGAAGATGATGATGGTGATGATAGTGTTGATGATACTGTTGCATGATGATGATGTTGATGACGATGATTGTGATGATGGTAATGATGGTGATGATGTGTTGATAGTATTGATGAAAATGGTGATGAAGATGATGGTTTTATCAATGATGATTGTGATGATAGTGTTGATGATGATGATGAGAATGGTGATGATGTGTTGATGATGATTGTGATGATGGTGATGATGTGTTCATGATAGTGTTCATGATGGTGATGAAGATGATGATGATGATGATGGTGAAGATGGTAATTCAATAGAGTGATGAAATGTTCACAATGATTACATGATCCATGATATTAAGGTATGAAAGACTAACTATTGGTATTGATAATTTTCATATCAATGATGATGTTTCAAGAGCATTTAGATGGTGATTATAACAATGATGTAATGATTAAAATAACAACATTGATGAAGATGATGATGATTATTGATAATAATGATGCTTTTATATTTATGTAATTATTAAATGGAAACTAGTGAGTAAACTAGAATAGGCTGCGTCAGTGTTCAAGATATAAACGATACAGCTGTAGGTAATAGAATGAAATTTGTAACACCGTAAAAAATGTTAACTTAACTTTACTGACGTTTCGTCGGAGTAGCAGTCAGTAAAGTTAAGTTAACATTTTTTACGCTGTTACAAATTTCATTCTATTACCTATCGTTTATATCAAACACCGACGCAGCCTATACTAGTTTACTCGCTAGTTTCCATTTAAGTAAAGTTAACATTTTTTACGGTGTTACAAATTTCATTCTATTACCTATCGTTTATATCAAACACCGACGCAGCCTATACTAGTTTACTCGATAGTTTCCATTTAAGTAAAGTTAACATTTTTTACGGTGTTACATATACAAATTTCATTCTATTTTATGTAATAGTGATGATGATTATGATTATATTGTTTTTTACCTGTCTTCATCATCTTGTTTCTGATTCTCTGAAAATCAAAAAACATATGTATTAATTTTATTGAAAATATGAAAAGAACAAACTTAAAGAGTAAAAAGAAACAATTGAATGAATTTTTGAGAAACACACCATCTAGTTCTTGTATTACAATCTGCAGTCCTCTTGTCTGGCTTGGTGTAATCGCTGATTTAGTTGCATCCTATGGAATAAGAGATATCAATTAATCCACAACCACAATCTACACACACTACCCAGGGTAAGTATCTTGTTAAGATCTTATTGTAAAATCTTACTAAATCCATGGCAAGTAAATTTCCTGGAATAAAGGATCTTGAGAAGATCTTAAATTAAATATTGGCAGAAACTTGAAAGTTCATGCAGGTTCTTGCAGATTGAGTGTTACCTGGCAAGATCTTGTAAGATCATGCCTGGATCTTGCCAGGAGCTTACATGATTTTATGTGGATCTTGGTAAGATGTTCAACCTGGGAATCTATCTACATTGCACTCCGTAATTACAATAATATTACACACAACTAAATATTATAATCTTGAGAAAAACCCTTGTGGCAAGGGAGAGAACAACACACCAAACAAACTCAACTCACATATGATCCTGAGAAAAACCCTTGTGGCAATAGAGAGAACTTGTAACACATCAAACAAGCTCAACTCACATATGATCCTGAGAAAAACCCTTGTGGCAATAGAGAGAACAACACATCAAACAAACTCAACTCACATATGATCCTGAGAAAAACCCTTGTGGCAATAGAGAGAACTTGTAACACATCAAACAAACTCAACTCACATATGATCCTGAGAAAAACCCTTGTGGCAAGGGAGAGAACAACACATCAAACAAACTCAACTCACATATGATCCTGAGAAAAACCCTTGTGGCAAGGGAGAGAACAACACATCAAATAAACTCAACTCACATATGATCCTGAGAAAAACCCTTGTGGCAAGGGAGAACAACACATCAAACAAACTCAACTCACATATGATCCTCAGTGAGAAAATTGACAAGGGAGAGAACAACACAATCAAACTCCCAAAGTTTCGCTATTTAAAATACCTTATCAATTCTGACAACACTAACTCCATTGCAGATCCAGTTGAAATTGTCTTTTTCTCCATTGTTTCCTCTAGTCCAAATTCCTAGGCATGTTTCTCGAAATTGTTTTTTAGTATTTGTGTCTCCTTCGTCTTTATCACTTTCGTCCGCCATCTTTGTTTTACTGGGAACTAGTTTCACTCGATTTACATAGACACAGGAATCCCGATAGTAAAAGGATGAAAATCAGCAAAAAAATAATAATAATAATAAAAAAATAAGGATTATTAGAAAGTGAAAAATATTACGAAAATTATGACAAAAATAAAGTCCGAAGAAAAGGAAAAAATAAGGTCGAGAGAAACAAAAACGGGGCGATTCCTCCGAGACATTCTATGAAGCTGAAGCATGGAATCGATTTAACGTGTAGATGAAGATGTCGGCCCCATCCGCGCTACCCCGACAGAAAACCTAACGTCGCGCTAGTTAAAAGACCAGGGAGGGAGAGGAGAACCAACCCTGCGACTAAAAACGGGCAAACCCCTTTGCGCTAACTAAGCAACTATCAATTATATAATGTCAAATTGTGGTAGTCTATTCTGCTAAGTTTATTGTTATGCTAGCTAATAGTATTATAAATATTCCCAAAATTATTAAATTGAACAATTTCGATTAACGCACAAAGAATCGGAGCGGGGTTTTCGCGCATTCGTTCTATTATCGATTCATTAGCGAGCTATTATCGATTCATTATGTATCGGAGCGCGCTCTTGACTTCGTCCACACAGTATCGGAATATTTTGCAAAACTGTAACTTTTTCATTGTGGATTTTTCTCCCGTTCACAATAAACACGAATTTCTTTTCCTTGATTGGCAACAAATATCAGTTATAGATAAACAAATGGTGAAATTTCTAGATAAATTAGATTAAATTATACGCAAAACCTTTACAATTAATTATTCTCAACCGAAATGGAAATATAGGTGTTAATTAATAAAGTGTGAAATGCAACATTCCCGCGTGCGCGCTCTGACTGTTGACAACTTTCCCCACGTGCATTTTGCATGTTGATAATTAACGCTTGTTAATTCAACTATGAAAATTTTATAAAGTTTATAATGTAAAAATATCATCATTATTAAAATTTCAAGTCGTAAAAAAATAATGTTTAAAATTGTTTCAAATGTAAAAATAAAAATTCTGATTTTTGTCAATAATAGTGTTGTTTTGAACAAAATTAAAACTCCAAAAGATGAAAAACTATTCTAATTTTTAAGATTTCAATTCTAAAAAATCAGGTTTTAAATTGCTTCAAGTAATATCACCAAAATTCAGGATGACATTTGTTATATTGGCATAAATTTTTTAGCAAATTCTGATTTTTGAACAACTGAAGATTTTTGAAGACCATGAAGATCGCACCTTCGGCCATTTTGCTATCTTTTACAATGGAATTAAGGTGCATTAAAGAGTGATACAATAAATTGTGTTTCACGGGTTTTAATTGTTCTCATTAAGGTTATGTGACACGGGACAACTCGCAGCAACAACTTTCCGCGCAACAATATTGTTGCGCGGAAAATTGTTCTCGCGTAAAGCATGTCAAACGAGACAATTTTAGATTTTAACGCAACATTTGCTCATGGCGTACAACAGGGTGTTACACAAAAGAACACAATGGAATTAAGGTGTTTTAAAGAGCAATACACTAAAGCGTGTTTCACGGGTTAGAGTTGTTCTCATTAACCCGTGAAACAAAGTGTATTAGTTAAAGTGTAATAGTCAAATAACAACAAAAGAACACGATGGAATTAAGGTGCATTAAAGAGTAATACAATACACTAAAGAGTGTTTCATTGTTATTGAAAACAGCCACTAATTGTGCATGTGACATTTTTTTTTATTATAAATCCCGTTTCTGCAAAACGTTATATTTTCTTTTAACAAATATGACGTCACAATCCCTGACAAAATGACGTCAAACGGCTCTCTTCTCATTACTGATTAAGACGTCACACTCGCTTTTGCGATGACGTCAAACGCGGTCTAATTACCAACTACGACGTCATAATAGTCAATCATTTTTGTCTCTCCATCGAGTTTCCATATTTTGCGCGCGCGGATCACGATTCATACTCTGTATTAAGTCTTTTTGTTCAATGTCTTTAGCGAAGACTGCTTTGGCTGTTCTGGTTTCAATTAATGTACAGAGACTTCAATATGAACAGGAGAACACGCCTTTAAAACCTGTGAAGATTCACTATGTTCACCCGACGCCAGTGGTGAATAAAACGACTACAACTGCTGATCAACTAGATGGTAAGGGTTGTCAATCCATTAATCCATTCATTCATTCAATCATTTATTCATTTGTTCATTCATTCATTTATTCATTTGTTCATTCATTCATTTATTTATTCATTCATTCGTTCATTCATTCATTCATTCATCCATCCATCCATCCATTCATTCATCCATTCATTCATTCATTCATTCATTTATTCATTCATTTATTCATTCATTCATTCATTCATTCATCCATTCATCCATTCATCCATCCCGGCATTCACTCACTCATTTATTTATTCATTTTTTCATTTATTCATTCATTCATTCAATCAATCATTAATTCATTAATTCATTCATTTATCCATTCATTTATTCATTTGTTCATTCAATCATTCTGATTCATCGATTCATTAATCAATTCATTCATTTATTCATCTATTTCTTTATTCATTCATTCATTCATTCGTTCATTCGTTCGTTTTTTCGTTCGCCCATCCATCCATTCGTTCGATCATGCATTCATTAATCCTTCAATTTTTTCCTTATTTTATCATTTCTTTTCATCAACAATTCTTTGACAGGCAGCGAATACAGCTCAACTCAGCTAGTAGTTTTTCTGTACCTCGCTTTATCGATTATGACATTTGGTCTTTTACTGATTGGTCGGCTACAGAAAAAGGTATGTAAGATAAAAAACAACAGTTATCCTACAATTGTTTTCTTAGAAACAACGACGCAGTTCACACTAGTTTAACCGCTAGTTATCGTACATTTTTAACTCCAACTTTTTCCTAACAGACATCGACGCAGTCCACAGTAGTTCAACCGCTAGTTATCGTATATTTTTACTCCAATTGTTTCCTTGAAACATCGACGCAGTCCACACTAGTTTAACCCCTAGTTATCGTACATTTTTAACTCCAACTTTTTCCTTACAGGCATCGACGCAGTAGTTCAACCGCTAGTTATCGTACATTTTTACTTCAATTGTTTCCTTAGAAACATCGACACAGTCCACACTAGTTTAACCGCTAGTTATCGTATATTTTTACTCCAATTGTTTCCTTAGAAACATCGACGCAGTCCACACTAGTTTAACCCCTAGTTATCGTACATTTTTACTCCAATTGTCTCTATAACAATGTCAAAAATTCAATGTTAACTTTTCTCTATTATTAATCATTTGCTCGTGGGAATGAATTGTAAAGTGAGATAAGATGCTGGTCTCATTAGCGTGTTATTTAAAACTTTGACTATAGTACGCGCTTGTAGCATTTTGAACCAGCAAAACTTTCATATCTATTCTGTTCAATTTTGAGGTAGGTTTAATTAAGAGAAAAGCAGTTCGGGGTTTTACTTAAAATTACAGATTGAACAACGCATATTTGTTTTGCTATTTGCAGAATACTAAAGCGAAGAAATCGCACAAGAAAATCAAACGAAAATGTAAAACTACTTCAGTACAAACCGACACAAGGCAGAGCAATGCCGCCAAGAAAGAAAAAAAACCCGAATTAAACTGTATTCCTTCGCAAGCACTTGAACGATACACTGTTACTACTCTTGACTGTTTAAAGTGTGGCTACACTACATATTCTTACGAAGGCGAGGGGAAGGAAAGTTGTTCTTATAACGACAATGACGACTCTAGAAGATGTCTTGTTTGTAATGAAGTTGTTTCAGAAGGACAAGAGGATGTTTTGGCAGTAGTTTCGTTTGCGTTAGTTTACAGAAATGCAGGTTTAAGGTAAGAGTTTTTGCTGCAAGCGAAGCGAGCAGCGACACTAAACTCGACAGGGATACCTGTGGACGAGTGTTCCTGGGCTATATATACCGTGGAAATCTCAATCTTGTAGGCGAGCAAACGAGCGATGTTTGGATGATTTCTGAATATGCGGTACTTTAGGTCAGCAACTTTCTTCATCAGATTGTGCGTCGCCAAAATCGCGCATATTTCTTTTCATGTGCTTTGGCATCGTCTCGATTGATTGATTGATTGTTATAAAATAATTGGGATATATAGTACGCGCGCGTTAATTGGTCAAACAGCCGTGTTTCATGAGAGCATGAAACACACTCACGCCATTTTCTAGCGCGCGCTCATTCAACGGTCAGTTTATCCGTTGTTTTGATCTTTTGCGCGCGCTTATTGGTAAGTTTCGAGAAAAAGCAACCGATAGGGAGAAATGACATCGTCAAACGAATAAAAGGGCATTTGTTTTCGTCTTTTCGCGCGATTGTTATTTTATAAAAGAAATGAAACACGTCTTCTGTTTTTTTCACTGGCTTATAAAAGAAGACGTATTTCATTTCTTAAATGAACTTTATTTAAAGAAGGTTTAAAAAGTATTTACAAAATACAACAAACTTTTGGACTTTTGGCGCGCGCATGCATCAATGAACGGTTGTGCTCGAGCATAAAAATTGGAATAAAGAAATCACGTAAGCAAACAAAAGAAACCGGGATTTCAAGTTTCACTTCTCAGGTTTGTGCTGTTTTATTTATCAATTTATCATGCCAAACTCTAATTTATTCGTAGCTGGAAGTATTCATCAAGGGGACGAACGTTTTAGTGAGATTTCCAGGGGAAGGCAATGTTCGTTCATGAGTTTTTGTGCGCTCAGTCATAAATTCTTTTTATCATGCCCCAATACAAGTGGCGTTTTTATAACTGCTAATTATACAATAAACTATTAGTGCATTATACCAGTGTGCACTCGCAGCATTTCACTTACATGATGTAACGACTAGTATATGTTATAAACGGTGTTATTTGGTTCGTTTGTTCGCTTGTTCGTTAACGTTCGTTTTTTGCGCCTGCCTGCCTGCCTGCCTGCCTGCCTGCCTGCCTGCCTGCCTGCCTGCCTGCCTGCCTGCCTGCCTGCCTGCCTGCCTGCCTGCCTGCCTGCCTGCCTGCCTGCCTGCCTGCCTGCCTGCCTGCCTGCCTGCCTGCCTGCCTGCCTGCCTGCCTGCCTGCCTGCCTGCCTGCCTGCCTGCCTGCCTGCCTGCCTGCCTGCCTGCCTGCCTGCCTGCCTGCCTGCCTGCCTGCCTGCCTGCCTGCCTGCCTGCCTGCCTGCCTGCCTGCCTGCCTGCCTGCCTGCCTGCCTTTATTATGTACAAAACATTGAATTTTTTAATTATATTTTCAGATATTCTCTGTTGTTGATTGGTTCAAACTTTGTACTGGTTTACGGAATTTATACAACACGCAGGTATGTACTTAAACTATTCCACAGTAGCAATTTTATTTTATTTCTTGGATATCAGTGTGTTTGCGCTCTATTCCATAGTAGCAATTTTATCTTATTTCATGGATATAGTGTTTGTGCTCTATCCCGCAGTAGCAATTTGATTCTATGTCATGGATATAGTGTTCTTTGCTTTTGTCCCAAAAATTATCCATGTGACCACCACCAGTAATCCCGCCTAAAAGGTTTTCGGTATTTCAGCGTTATTGCGATGGTTTTTCTGAGCTTGAATGTACGCCTACGCGAACGGAAGAGGGCCGTCCTACCATGACCTACGATCTCCAGAAACACATTGTTAAATTGATTGTAAGGAACTGCAACACTTGAAGGAACCTGGGGACAAAATAAAGAGCTTTAAAATTGACAAACATCTAGTTGTAAATCATTTTTTTTTTTTTCGTAGTGAAAATATCGCACCAAATGTCAGGTTGTGTTGTTGAATTTTTGAATACATTATGTTTGCGTAATGTCCCCCTCCTATAAATCGTTGCTAAATACTCCCATTTCAACAATAGCTGTCGCAACCGAAGCTACAGGCCACACCTTAAAGCCTGCAAAGGATGTCGATTACGTAGACTTAATTTGTGATTCAGTGGACGTTTTTTAAAGAAATATTTGTATTTATATCTACCACAACAACAACTTGTTATAGTCATATAACACAAACACGTACAAGAAAAATATGCTATGGATACTGAAATCAATAGCAAGAGAAGAAATACCGGCATCCTTTGCACGCTTCAGAGTGTGGACTGTGGCTTTGATTGTGAAAACACTTTTGAAATTGGTGTATATTGCAATACGAATAAATCACCTTGATATTCAACGTCACTATTGAGTAACTATAGCTAGAATACCCCATATTAGTTGTTTTGGAAACAGAGCTGATTTCTCTTTTGTCATGAGTCGATTTCAGGACAGCTTTCACTTCGATATACGCCACGTCATGGAGTTGGATGTTGATAGGCTGTACCGTCCCAGTGCGATAAATTCGAGGGGTCGTGATATTGTAACGAAGCGGTCGCACAATGCAAAAAACACTGAGAACTCAAATAAATTAGTAAATCGGTGCATTCATCACAACTATTAAATATCTTTATACAAAGTAGCAATTTCATAGCTATAGTGTTTGTGCTCTATTCCACAGTAGCAATTTTATTTTATTTCTTGGATATAGTGTTTGCGCTCTATTCCACAGTAGCAATTTGATTCTATTTCATGGATATAGTGTTTGTGCTCTATTCCACAGTAGCAATTTGATTCTATTTCATGGATATAGTGTTTGTGATCTATTCCACAGTAGCATTTGATTCTATTTCATGCATGCATCAGTAGTGTTTGCGCTCTATTCCACATTAGCAAATTGATTCTATTTCATGTAACTATATAGTGTTTGCGCTCTATTCCACAGTAGCAATTTGATTCTATTTCATGGATATAGTGTTTGCGCTCTATTCCACAGTAGCAATTTGATTCTATTTCATGGATATAGTGTTTGCGCTCTATTCCACAGTAGCAATTTGATTCTATTTCATGGATATAGTGTTTGTGCTCTATTCCACAGTAGCAATTTGATTCTATTTCATGGATATAGTGTTTGTGATCTATTCCACAGTAGCATTTGATTCTATTTCATGCATGCATCAGTAGTGTTTGCGCTCTATTCCACAGTAGCAATTTGATTCTATTTCATGTATATAGTGTTTGCGCTCTATTCCACAGTAGCAATTTGATTCTATTTCATGGATATAGTGTTTGCGCTCTATTCCACAGTAGCAATTTGATTCTATTTCATGGATATAGTGTTTGCGCTCTATTCCACAGTAGCAATTTGATTCTATTTCATGGATATAGTGTTTGCGCTCTATTCCACAGTAGCAATTTGATTCTATTTCATGGATATAGTGTTTGTGATCTATTCCACAGTAGCATTTGATTCTATTTCATGCATGCATCAGTAGTGTTTGCGCTCTATTCTATATTAGCAATTTGATTCTATTTCATGGATATAGTGTTTGCGCTCTATTCCACAGTAGCAATTTGATTCTAGCTCATAAATTAATGTCTGCGCTGTATTCCACATTAGCAAATTGATTCTATTTCATGTATATAGTGTTTGCGCTCTATTCCACAGTAGCAATTTGATTCTATTTCATGTATATAGTGTTTGCGCTCTATTCCACAGTAGCAATTTGATTCTATTTCATGGATATAGTGTTTGTGCTCTATTCCACAGTAGCAATTTGATTCTATTTCATGGATATAGTGTTTGCGCTCTATTCCACAGTAGCAATTTGATTCTATTTCATGGATATAGTGTTTGTGCTCTATTCCACAGTAGCAATTTGATTCTATTTCATGGATATAGTGTTTGTGATCTATTCCACAGTAGCATTTGATTCTATTTCATGCATGCATCAGTAGTGTTTGCGCTCTATTCCACAGTAGCAATTTGATTCTATTTCATGTATATAGTGTTTGCGCTCTATTCCACAGTAGCAATTTGATTCTATTTCATGGATATAGTGTTTGCGCTCTATTCCACAGTAGCAATTTGATTCTATTTCATGTATATAGTGTTTGCGCTCTATTCCACAGTAGCAATTTGATTCTATTTCATGGATATAGTGTTTGCGCTCTATTCCACAGTAGCAATTTGATTCTATTTCATGGATATAGTGTTTGTGATCTATTCCACAGTAGCATTTGATTCTATTTCATGCATGCATCAGTAGTGTTTGCGCTCTATTCTATATTAGCAATTTGATTCTATTTCATGGATATAGTGTTTGCGCTCTATTCCACAGTAGCAATTTGATTCTAGCTCATAAATTAATGTCTGCGCTGTATTCCACATTAGCAAATTGATTCTATTTCATGTATATAGTGTTTGCGCTCTATTCCACAGTAGCAATTTGATTCTATTTCATGTATATAGTGTTTGCGCTCTATTCCACAGTAGCAATTTGATTCTATTTCATGGATATAGTGTTTGTGCTCTATTCCACAGTAGCAATTTGATTCTATTTCATGTATATAGTGTTTGCGCTCTATTCCACAGTAGCAATTTGATTCTATTTCATGGATATAGTGTTTGTGCTCTATTCCACAGTAGCAATTTGATTCTATTTCATGGATATAGTGTTTGTGCTCTATTCCACAGTAGCAATTTGATTCTATTTCATGGATATAGTGTTAGCGCTCTATTCCACAGTAGCAATTTGATTCTATTTCATGTATACAGTGTTTGCGCTCTATTCCAAAATAACAAGACCTAGCAAGTTGATTTTGTTTCATGGATATAGCCTTTGCGCTCTTTAACGCAGTAATATTTCAATTCAGTTAACGAATAAAGTATTTGACCTTTATATATTCAATGCTCACTTTCAAAGCGTCTTGTTATTACTTACCTCTGAACGGGCTCAAAGCAAAACAGAGAGATAAACAACAAAACTACTCCCCCATAACCGTGTGCCTCCATTTCTGCTTGAAAACTGTTGCGTATCTCTGTTCACTGTTGACCTTAGCTTTGATAATCGGTTCGTTTTGGTAACTAAATAGTTTTCGAGCATAATTGGCAGCGTAAGATGTACAGAGGTCAACACTGAACACTTGATTCATCAAACTCTGTTAATGGTTTTGAAAAAGAAAACTACAATCATGTGCAAAATACCTTGGGACATTATCTGGTTTTCACATGAAAAATATTTCAACATAATTTTTCCGTTTCCCGCCCTCTCCCCCGTATCAATGTACATGTTGAATTGTGGGAATGTGAAACGGTTGTCATTTGAAAGACCAATCAACATTGCTTAGGGGGTAAGGGGGTTTGCAAATCAAATTGATAGATTTTGTATATTTTTTGAAACGCAAAAAAAAATGTCCCAACAATTTTGCACATGACTGTAGACTACGTCACATCCAGACATTTCTCGGTTAAGTCCTGACGCATGCTAAAGAAAACCGGACTACAGAAGGCCAAACACCACAGGTAGCTCAAGTTATCAATCTGTTCTCTCCGTATCAGCATCAATATTAAAAATAAACATTCTAAAGGGCTGTGAGTTGTCCCTACTAGCCGGGATAACTCTATTGTTTTGTGTTCCCCGGGGAATTCAAGACAATAGAGTTATCCCGGCTATCAGGGACAACTCGCTTCCATATAAACAGCCCCTTACTTGTGTTTTATTGTTACTCCTGAAGTTTCATGTCATTTGGAGGAGCTAGTATTGGGAGAGTATTGAGATACTGTCTCTCCCTATGTACAGCTATTTCAAAAATCGTAGTCGCAATCAAAGCTACAGTCCACACTCTGAAGCCTGCAAAGGATGTTGGTATTTCTTCTCTTGTTATCGATTTATTCATAACATATTGTGGTTGTAAGTGTTTGTGGTATATGACCATAACAAGTTTTGCAGTGATAGATGATGAAACAAATATTTAATATTTAAAATCACATGCACAGTTCAGTTCATATTACCGACATTCTTTACAGGCTTCAGAGTGTTCGGCTGCGACAACGATTTTTGAAGTAAGTGTATACTCGCTCAATACTGCTCTAAATGACTTGAAACTTCACAGCGAGTCAAAGTAAAACATAAGAAACAAGTTTGAACGTCAATTTTTCTTTAAACATATTTTGTACATATAAATATCGCCATATATTCTCTTATAGAAAGCTTATATGAGAGCACACATAATTAGCTTGGGGTACCTGTGCAAATTAAAGGCAAAAATATGCGCGCTCCACTTGTCAACTAGGGTGAGAAAACGCCATGGTGTTGCCGGTGTGTGTGGTCAGTGCTTTATTGAGGAGGGCGTATTAAAGGGTTTGCGGTTTCGCGTTATTTTTGGTGCGATTTTGCGTTTTTGTTTTATTTATAAGTGCGGTTTCACACAAATGAGTGGTTTGCGGTTCCTTTGTCATTTTCGTACTCGGTGAACGATGAAAAACGTTTTTCTACTGTGAAAAATTATCATTCAGTTCATTTTACTCATTTTAAAGTTTTATTTATTAATTGCGGTATTTTATCAAATTTGATGCGGGTTTTGTCTATTTTTTTGTGCTGTTTTGCGGTATCCAATCCCCCCTTACGCCCCCTTTACTCGACAACTGATTCACCGCTTTACTAACCCGACGGCCGTATGTTAGGAAACTCTAATAAAGGGTTTATATATCACCCTCGTAAAGCTATAATTGATAGCGATATGGCATTTATATATAGCGTACTTTCCATGTGAAATATGTTTAATATTCATAGTATAACGCTACTTCAACCAATTAAAATGTATTTATTTTTCAAGCTTTCGGGCCTAACAGCCCATCATCGGGCTTACAGTGTAAGTGTAAAAACGCTTTAAAGCGCGCACTATTCTACAATGGAATAGAATACTTTCTTATGAATGAAAAACTGATAACATAATTACAAAAGAGTTATATATAGTTAGTTGGAAGTTTTCTTCCACTGTCTCTATTAAAAATTGATTTTTTTATTAGAAGCAATGTAACAGGTTTCTGCCTACTTTCTCTGGTGCCATCTGCCTTCTGATTTTAATATCGTATCCTCACCCCATGCCTCGCTCCAACGTTATATACTATGAATGAAAAACCAACCAACAAAGAAATTTTAAACTTATGTTTAATATGTTTTTTCAAATAAATGACAATCGGCTCTCTTTAAATTTCAGTCGATGTCAAAGATATAGAACAACTTCAAAGTGGCCATAAGAATCAACCCAGAAGAGCTGGTTACAGCCAATAATAACGGTAAAAACAGACAAATTAAACAAACCTGTAACGTATAAAAACAGTTGCTGTATTTGACTAATAAAACTACTAGAAAAGTATTACTCTTTTCTCTAGATCTAGGCTTCAGTGTCTATAGTCCCCTTCACAGTTCCCTGCGCCATCTTGAAAAGGTAGCCGGGCCTTTGCATTGAAACGAGACGAACGTTGAGCCGTGCTCTGAGATACGTGAATAATTGGCCCGCGACGTTTTTCAAGGTTTCTAACATTGCAAGCTCAACGTTGGTCTCGCTTCGGTGCAAAGGCCCGGCTACCTTTCAAGATGGCGCAGTGAACTGTGAAGGGGAGTATAGTATAGACTCCGTGGACTCAGGAGTCAAGTCAAAAGCTTTTATAAATCATGTAAAATGCACTAGAGACAGTGTCTGTATTATTCTTAACCATCAATAAGAAATATCACACAAAAACCCTAAAACGATCAAAATGACATGCAAACAAGGTGTGCTTCTACTGAGTTTTTTGCTTCAAGTTCCTTGAGCCACAAGTCATTGTCAAAAAATTGATAAAATGTTTTCGTTGTCAATCATGTTTTGTTTTGATTATTTTTACCCTAGAGCATGACTCACTTAAGCATATATATATATAGCTTATATATTCATAGTTACTATTCACCACCCTACCCCATTGTTCTCTCTCTGCACTAAATCACTGATTGCTGAGTACCCGCGTCTGAAAGCAAAGATATTTAGTTATGTTGCAGTTCGCACTCTGCAATATCAAACATATTGCAGTTCGCACTCTGCAATATCAAACATATTGCAGTGTGTTTTGTTAAGTGTGTATAACTAATAATTTCCATTCTAGTAAGCATCATCAGACTTATAATTCATTAAATAATTTACTAGATAGCGATTTTTGGTGAAAAAAGACTTTGAGTACCAATGCCAGGATTCGAACCGAGACCTTCTGCATTGCTGTATCCGCGCTTTAAGCCATTATGCTACCCAGGCAACCGATGGAAAACTTGCAACAAAAACACGTTTAATGTCATCAAGTTCATTAGCATTCCTCTAAATAGAATTGATGAAATTATAACTAATTAGAGTTTGGTAAGCCTATTGTTATTATATTCAAAGAGACAAGAAACCGCTGATTATTATGCAACAAAGAGAACAATAATGGGACAGGCTATTGAATGATTATTACATTTTCATTGGCTGATAATATTATAACTAATTAAGCGGCGTTGACACGAGCAATTTTTCCTTGACAAGTATCCTTGACAATTTTCATTGCTCGTGTAGACGATCAGCAAGATTTCCTTGACAATTTTATATTGACAAGGTTTCCTTGCTCGTGTAGATGATGAACAAGTTTTCCTTGACAAGTTTAAGTTGTGCCCACAATGCCTTGCATTCAGCAGAGTACTAACATAATATTGGTTCCAGTCCCTTGTCGAGTAAAAAACAAAATGATTTATAGTTAAGTCCGATCAACTTGAAGTTTTACATGTGAAAAGTAAACACCAAAAGAAAAATTTTCTTCTTTTCACTTTTACAAATGTTACGATTTTTGGCGGGAAAATGACGTCACCAATTTTAGTGGGAAATTGAAATAGAGGGTTATGCAAAATTTTAAAATGCGCATTTGAAAGAACTCATTGAGATATGTTCAAAACCGAAGAGATAACAGTCAAAGTCAAATTTAATCAAAATATATGATTTTTGAAGTTTAGAAATGTTTTCTATTTTACATTCAAAAAATTATAACTTTAGATTAAATTTGACTTTGACTATTATCTCTTCGGTTTTGAACGTATCTCAATGAGTTCTTTCAAATGCGCATTTTAAAATTTTGCATTACCCTCATTTTAGATTTTCCTCTAAAATTGATGACGTTATTTTCCCGCCAAAAATCGTAACATTTGTAAAAGTGAAAAGAAGAATTATTTTCTTTGGGTGTGTACTCTTCACATATAAAATTTGAAGTTGATCGGACCTAACTATAAAAAGTTATTCAAAATCACGCTTAAAAACGCCGATTTCAGTACACTGCCAGCCCAGCGTGAAAGTTTGGTAAGCCTATTTTTATTATATTCAAAAACACAAGAAACCGCCGATTACTGTGCAAGAGAGAAAACAATGGGGCAGGGTGGTGAATAGTAACTATATACGATAGTCACTTCGGCCGGCTAGCAATATTAGATATATTGCAGTCAGCTTCGGGCTGCGCCCTCAGCTGACTGCAATATATCTAATATTGCTGCCGGCCTCAGTAACTATCTAATACTTATTTCACACGTATGCTCATTTGCATGTTAAATGTGGGTAATATGAAAACGTTCTAATACCAAATTAACCAAAGCGCAGTTAGCAGGCACCAAACCACGTCACTTTTAGACAGCAATTTCAGTCCAGAGGAAGGCGGAGGGTCTAGTTTCACATTATCAAGCTTGTAAACCCTGCCAAAAAGCGTCGCCGACAACAACCCTTTAGAAAGCCGTTTTTCAGTCTTTAAGAATGTCACTGGCCGATTATGCTTCCACTCGCCCGGCAACAGCGTAACTCCGTCAGCAACAACTTGAGGGAATACGTATTTTGCACTGAGTTTGCTTTTGAGGATGAACGAATCGAAGGTTGTATTCGCAGTGTATGTTTGCTGTCCACAAGAACTACGGTCTAAACTAAGGCACTTGATTAAGGTACAAACTTGTATGTAGTATTTCCCTTCTAGTGTGTGCAAGCCATTGAAGACGCCAAGAGCGTACAACTCATCCGTGCGTTTCGAGCTCATGGTGTAGTCGAGCGAACAGCAGACATCACTTTCGTTGTAGCACACAGTTATGCTGTCTTGTTTGCTACTTAGTTCCTTGAACTGAAACAGATCTCCAAATAAGTCAGAATAAAACGAGTCCTCTTTGGAATGCGCTTTCACTTTTTGGTTTTCAGTTATTGATGGGAAGTCTTCATTCTTGTCTGATTCTTTGATCTGGGTCGACTCTGCAAAAAGCTCAGAATAAAACGAGCCTTTGGAAAGTCTACCATTCTCCTCCGAATTTTTGTCCGATTTTGGCAGCACATTTTCTTTACCTTCCCAAAATGTTTGGCTCGAAATCTCTCTCGAATTCATTCCCCGAATTTCACTTTGAAAATTCCTAGGATTTGTCTGCAGTGTCTCGATAAGAAGCGACCCATTTGAACCTAAACTTCTATAGTATGCCTTCGCGCCATTTGGAGAGTAAATCCCGCTCCCCGTGCTTACATATTGTGGAAAATGAGTGTTAGCACCAAGAAAGTTAACTCCCATCCCTCGAGCCCACGATCCATGGAATCCAACTGCAGCGAACAGCGGTAATACATCAAACCAAGCAGTTGGGAAGACCACGTGATCTATGTTGTGCTCGCTGACCAGAGGTATTGCAGGCTCGTAGAAAAGTGCATCGAAGCAGATCATTGTTCCGAATTTTCCGAAAGGTGTCTTGAATGTGCTGTATTCTGGCTTTCTAGGTCGGTTGACTCTTTTCATTTCGTTCAGAAATGGATGCTGTTTGTGGTATCTATGGAAATTTAATATTTAACAAATTTAATATAGTTTCTTGTGGTATGTCCTCTTATTTACCACGGTTGGCGTCATCTCATCGTCTAAGTTGTAACAATTTAGACGATGAGATGGCGCCAACCGTGGTAAATAAGAGGACATACCACAAGAAACTATCGTGAATTTGGTTTTTACCACATTACAAATATTTTTACCACATTATTGTGGTATGTACTCTTATTTACCACGGCTTTCGACCAACCAGAAAGCGAGAAAATTATCAAATGTGGTAAAAACACCTTTTTCACAAAAAATGTTGTTGCAGCTTAAAGCAATAAGCATCAAGCCAAGACCGAAATGAATGCTGGTCTTTTGCTGATAATGTATTGAAATCAGACTTGTTTTCTAAAGAATTCCAACTAATAACAAAATGTGAGCATCAGTTTACTTGCTTGTTAATGTATTACAATCAAGTTTGTTGATAACAAGTGTAATTTCAATATATTACAAGCACAAAACCAGCATTCATTTCAGTCTTGGCTTGATGCTTGTTTCTCTAACGGCGACAAAGATTTTGTGTATCAGACTCATTTTCAAAAATGCATAGATCGGTAAATAGTGTTTGTGCTCTATTGAAGAAAGAAAAAACGCGCGCGCGTGCTGTGTGCAGTTATAAAAGACGCGGGGTTGTCAGAACACGAAAGAAGTGTTAAGAGAAGCAAGACGCGAAGTGTCAATGACAATCCGCAAGTGCTTTTATTTATAAAGACTATTATTATTATAAATGCATACAGCACAGAAGGCAAGTTTTTATTTTATAAATTAAAATACATGCATATATATATATATTATAGGCTGCTGTGAGACCAAAGCTATTTAAAACGTATTCGATCAGCAATACTAAGCCAGTGTAAATCAATGGAGACAGGAGTGGTGTGGCCATATTTGCGCCGTTTTAAGGCAATATAGACAACTACTATGTAATGTGTTGTATGTAGTAACAACAGTTTGTAACACCATAAAAAACGAGTAAACTAGTATAGGCTGCGTCGGTGTTTGATATAAACGATAGGTAATAGAATGAAATTTGTAACACCGTACAAAATGTTAACTTAACTTTACTTAAATGGAAACTAGCGAGTAAACTAGTAAAGGCTACGTCGGTGTTTGATATAAACGATAGGTAATATAGAATGAAATTTGTAACACCGTAAAAAATGTTGACTTAACTTTACTTAAATGGAAACTAGCGAGTAAACTTGTAAAGGATGCGTCGGTGTTTGTTTCTTCCGTCAAGCACCAAAGTTATATCTTTTGGACCCTTTATGTAATTAAGGATCCAAACGGTTAATCTTCGTGCTTAACGGAAATAATCACAAATGGGTACAACAAGCACTTTCCCGTTAAAACTATTCAAATAAATCTTAAATCCAAATAAAATGGCTGGCTAACCCTAGGTATTCTGAAGTCCATTAAAAGAAGAAGAAAAACTTTATAGGGCGAAACAACAAATAGTATCAACAACCTGGAAATTTACGGATAAATTTCCAGGTTGTTGATATTGTTTGTATAGCAGGGGACCTTCGTGACTGAAGTTTATTAACTCCTCATAGCACGTTAACTACTGAAGTAATCCCTATAATTAAAAGTATACATTTTCTTAAAGCTGAATAAATGGAGATTGCAACTTGTATGTGATTTGTTTTGAAGGACTACGGCTCGTTTGCTTTAGTTGGTATTTTTTTTTTTGACCGCTCATTTTTAAGAAGTTCCAGGAACACCGGATTTTTCTGTACTTACAAACTGTTACCACCATCGGTTTAGAGCACAGTTTGATCTCTAAAACAATATCTCATTTTGTTGATATCTTTTCGCGTTTTAAAGTTATTGTACGATTTCTATAAAAATAGCGTCTATATCAACTTTGAAAGCAGTACAAATAAAACATTCTTCATCCCTTAGTATTTTTAAGAAAAAAATGAAAACCTCACTTTTTTCTTTGTAAAAAAAAATTGAAAATTGAATTGTAAACTTGAAATATAGTATGCATGTATCAATCACGAAAATTTTCAAACATGCATAGATCGGTAAATAGTGTTTGTGCTCTATTGAAGAAATAGAAAACGCGCGCGCGTGCTGTGTGCAGTTATAAAAGACGCGGGGTTGTCAGAACACGAAAGAAGTGTTAAGAGAAGCAAGACGCGAAGTGTCAATGACAATCGCAAGTGCTTTTATTTATAAAGACTATTATTATTATAAATGCATACAGCACAGAAGGCAAGTTTTTATTTTATAAATTAAAATACATGCATATATATATATTATAGGCTGCTGTGAGACCAAAGTTATTTAAAACGTATTCGATCAGCAATACTAAGCCAGTGTAAATCAATGGAG
Organism: Metridium senile; assembly: GCA_949775045.1. Taxonomy (NCBI): domain Eukaryota; kingdom Metazoa; phylum Cnidaria; class Anthozoa; order Actiniaria; family Metridiidae; genus Metridium; species Metridium senile. The sequence continues at coordinate 18,591,702 of OX459103.1, forward strand.
ACAGGAGTTGTGTGGCCATATTTGCGCCGTTTTAAGGCAATATAGACAACTACTATGTAATTAATGTGTTGTATGTAGTAACAACAGTTTGTAACACCATAAAAAACGAGTAAACTAGTATAGGCTGCGTCCGTGTTTGATATAAACGATAGGTAATAGAATGAAATTTGTAACACCGTAAAAAATGTTGACTTAACTTTACTTAAATGGAAACTAGCGAGTAAACTAGTAAAGGCTACGTCGGTGTTTGATATAAACGATAGGTAATAGAATGAAATTTGTAACCGTAAAAAATGTTAACTTAACTTTACTTAAATGGAAACTAGCGAGTAAACTAGTAAAGGATGCGTCGGTGTTTGTTTCTTCCGTTAAGCACCAAGATTATATCTTTTAGCTCCTTTATGTAATTAAGGATCCAAACGGTTAATCTTCGTGCTTAACGGAAATAATCACAAATGTGTACAACAAGCACTTTCCCGTTAAAACTATTCAAATAAGTTTGAAATCCAAATAAAATGGCTGGCTAACCCTAGGTATTCTGAAGTCCATTAAAAGAAGAAGAAAAACTTTAGAGGGCGAAACAACAAATAATATCAACAACCTGGAAATTTATGGATACATTTCCAGGTTGTTGATATTGTTTGTATAGCAGGGGACCTTCGCGCGCGACTGAAGTTTATTAACTCCTCATAGCACGTTAACTACTGAAGTAATCCCTATAAAAGTATACATTTTCTTAAAGCTGAATAAATGGAGATTGCAACTATGTGATTTGTTTTGAAGGAATACGGCTCGTTTGCTTTAGTTGGTATTTTTTTTTTTTTTTTGACCGCTCATTTTTAAGAAGTTCCAGGAACACCGGATTTTTCTATACTTATAAACTGTTACCACCATCGGTTTAGAGCACAGTTTGATCTCTAAAACGGTGTCTCATTTTGTTGATATCTTTTCGCGTTTTAAAGTTATTGTACGATTTCTATAAAAATAGCTAAAAATGGCGTCTATATCAACTTTGAAAGCAGTACAAATAAAAAATTCTTCACCCTTAGTATTTTTAAGAAAAAAATGAAAACCTCACTTTTTTCTTTGTAAAAAAAAATTGAAAATTGAATTGTAAACTTGAAATATAGTATGCATTTATCAATCACGAAAATTTTCAAACATGCATAGATCGGTAAATAGTGTTTGTGCTCTATTGAAGAAAGAAAAAACGCGCGCGCGTGCTGTGTGCAGTTATAAAAGACGCGGGGTTGTCAGAACACGAAAGAAGTGTTAAGAGAAGCAAGACGCGAAGTGTCAATGACAATCCGCAAGTGCTTTTATTTATAAAGACTATTATTATTATAAATGCATACAGCACAGAAGGCAAGTTTTTATTTTATAAATTAAAATACATGCATATATATATATTATAGGCTGCTGTGAGACCAAAGCTATTTAAAACGTATTCGATCAGCAATACTAAGCCAGTGTAAATCAATGGAGACAGGAGTGGTGTGGCCATATTTGCGCCGTTTTAAGGCAATATAGACAACTACTATGTAATGTGTTGTATGTAGTAACAACAGTTTGTAACACCATAAAAAGCGAGTAAACTAGTATAGGCTGCGTCGGTGTTTGATATAAACGATAGGTAATAGAATGAAATTTGTAACACCGTAAAAAATGTTGACTTAACTTTACTTAAATGGAAACTAGCGAGTAAACTTGTAAAGGATGCGTCGGTGTTTGTTTCTTCCGTCAAGCACCAAAGTTATATCTTTTGGACCCTTTATGTAATTAAGGATCCAAACGGTTAATCTTCGTGCTTAACGGAAATAATCACAAATGTGTACAACAAGCACTTTCCCGTTAAAACTGATTCAAATAAATCTTAAATCCAAATAAAATGGCTGGCTAACCCTAGGTATTCTGAAGTCCATTAAAAGAAGAAGAAAAACTTTAGAGGGCGAAACAACAAATAATATCAACAACCTGGAAATTTATGGATACATTTCCAGGTTGTTGATATTGTTTGTATAGCAGGGGACCTTCGCGCGCGACTGAAGTTTATTAACTCCTCATAGCACGTTAACTACTGAAGTAATCCCTATAAAAGTATACATTTTCTTAAAGCTGAATAAATGGAGATTGCAACTATGTGATTTGTTTTGAAGGAATACGGCTCGTTTGCTTTAGTTGGTATTTTTCTGTACTTACAAACTGTTACCACCATCGGTTTAGAGCACAGTTTGATCTCTAAAACGGTGTCTCATTTTGTTGATATCTTTTCGCGTTTTAAAGTTATTGTACGATTTCTATAAAAATAGCTAAAAATGGCGTCTATATCAATTTTGAAAGCTGTACAAATAAAACATTCTTCATCCCTTAGTATTTTTAAGAAAAAAATGAAAACCTCACTTTTTTCTTTGTAAAAAAAAATTGAAAATTGAATTGTAAACTTGAAATATAGTATGCATTTATCAATCACGAAAATTTTCAAACATGCATAGATCGGTAAATAGTGTTTGTGCTCTATTGAAGAAAGAAAAAACGCGCGCGCGTGCTGTGTGCAGTTATAAAAGACGCGGGGTTGTCAGAACACGAAAGAAGTGTTAAGAGAAGCAAGACGCGAAGTGTCAATGACAATCCGCAAGTGCTTTTATTTATAAAGACTATTATTATTATAAATGCATACAGCACAGAAGGCAAGTTTTTATTTTATAAATTAAAATACATGCATATATATATTATAGGCTGCTGTGAGACCAAAGTTATTTAAAACGTATTCGATCAGCAATACTAAGCCAGTGTAAATCAATGGAGACAGGAGTTGTGTGGCCATATTTGCGCCGTTTTAAGGCAATATAGACAACTACTATGTAATGTGTTGTATGTAGTAACAACAGTTTGTAACACCATAAAAAACGAGTAAACTAGTAAAGGCTGCGTCGGTGTTTGATATAAACGATAGGTAATAGAATGAAATTTGTAACACCGTACAAAATGTTAACTTAACTTTACTTAAATGGAAACTAGCGAGTAAACTAGTAAAGGCTACGTCGGTGTTTGATATAAACGATAGGTAATATAGAATGAAATTTGTAACACCGTAAAAAATGTTGACTTAACTTTACTTAAATGGAAACTAGCGAGTAAACTTGTAAAGGATGCGTCGGTGTTTGTTTTTTCCGTCAAGCACCAAAGTTATATCTTTTGGACCCTTTATATAATTAAGGATCCAAACGGTTAATCTTCGTGCTTAACGGAAATAATCACAAATGGGTACAACAAGCACTTTCCCGTTAAAACTTTCAAATAAGTTTTAAATCCAAATAAAATGGCTGGCTAACCCTAGGTACGTATTCTGAAGTCCATTAAAAGAAGAAGAAAAACTTTATAGGGCGAAACAACAAATAATATCAACAACCTGGAAATTTATGGATAAATTTCCAGGTTGTTGATATTGTTTGTATAGCAGGGGACCTTCGCGCGCGACTGAAGTTTATTAACTCCTCATAGCACGTTAACTACTGAAGTAATACCTATAAAAGTATACATTGGAGATTGCAACTATGTGATTTGTTTTGAAGGACTACGGCTCGTTTGCTTTAGTTTTTTTTTTTTTGACCGCTCATTTTTAAGAAGTTCCAGGAACACCGGATTTTTCTGTACTTACAAACTGTTACCACCATCGGTTTAGAGCACAGTTTGATCTCTAAAACAATGTCTCATTTTGTTGATGTCTTTTCGCGTTTTAAAGTTATTGTACGATTTCTATAAAAATAGCGTCTATATCAACTTTGAAAGCAGTAGAAATAAAAAAATCTTCATCCCTTAGTATTTTTAAGAAAAAAATGAAAACCTCACTTTTTTCTTTGTAAAAAAAAAATTGAAATTGAAAATTGAATTATAAACTTGAAATATAGTATGCATGTATCTTTCACGAAAATCTCCTTTGTATAAATAGCTTAAAAAGTTAAGTCAACATTTTTTACGGTGTTTTTTTATTTATTGCCTATCTTTTATGAAATATGTCGATTCGTACCTTGCAACCAATTTTCCTTTATCATCAAACACCACATTAGTATTAAACTGGTATCGACCATCGCTGGGACAATAAGGATCGTCTTCTTTACTGCACACCTTCACATCACCCATATTGACAACTAGATAGATGTTATAGTTAGAAGCCAGGCAGCTTAGTCGATACAGAATAGGAGAGGATTGGTTTAACGCCGGTTCTTTGCAAGCTGTCCAATTCGTCTGCTTTGGGTCTGGGATGTCTTCTAGGAATGGTTTGAAAGATTCGCGTGTGTATCCAATGCCTGTGAGACCGTATTCTGGAAACACTATGATGCTTGCGTTCTGAAGAAGTAAGGAAGTAATTTTTTTTTTTTTTTTTCTCTTTGAAAATGAAAAGTTTATCATTTATAATGTTGGGTCTTTGGCTTGTTTTGTTCCGTTGTTTGTTTGTTTGTTCGTTTTTTTTTTTCGTTTGTCTATTTATTTTATTTAAATGCTTGTTTGTTTGTTTGTTTTCTGTTTAAATGTTTGTTTGTTTTGTTTGTTTGTGAGTTGGTCTGTTTATTTGTTTATTTGTTTGTTTGGCTGTTGTTTTAGCTAGGTTGTTTGTTTAAATGGTTGTTTCCTTTTTTGTTCATTCGTTCGTTTAATCGATCGATCGATCGTTCGTTTGTTTGTTTTGTTCGTTTATTTATTTGTTTAAATAACTTATTTATTTCTTTGATTGTTGAATGTTTTTTGTTTTTTTTTGTTCGTTCATCGTTTGTTTGTTCAGTCGGTCGTTTGCTTGCTTGCTTGCTTGCTTGCTTGCTTGCTTGCTTGCTTGCTTGCTTGCTTGCTTGCTTGCTTGCTTGCTTGCTTGCTTGTTTTGTTCATTTGCTTGTTTGTTTGTTAGTTTGTTTGTTTGTTTCGTTCGTTCGGTTGTTTCGGCTTTATTAGTTTGTTCGTTCGTTCGTTTTGTTTGTTTACTCATAGTTAATAGAGGGGACTGGTTAGGAAACCCGGCAAACTTCAAAGGAGCGGCCTATTGTTTCGGTTTTAAGGTTGAACTGCACCATCACGTGACCATGACCCTGCACACAGTCCAAAACAAACACCAAGAGTTATAGGGACATATAGGTATTTGGAGACGATTTCGTAGCGATACTGGATGTTTTAGAAGCCAAAAATGATAAAAGAAAGCTATCTATACACATTGAAGATGAGATGAGTTCAATATAATTTGAATTCTTGTTTTTCAAGGCCAAATAACTTAAAAAGGTCGCACGTTGCGAGTTTGATGTAAAACCGAAGCGGCAATATGCTATTAATCGTAAATTCTTTTCTAGATTAGAAATAAACTATATCGAAAGTTAACAGATTCTACAGTTAATTTTAAATCTTCGGAAAACCGATAAAAGAACCTGTTTTTCAAAAATTTTCGGCTTTAAAATAACGGTGCAGTTCCCGCGGAACGGTAGCAAATAAACTTCATTCATATATGCCCAGCGCTAGTAGTCGAAGTATCTAAAAATATCGATCTTCTTAATTTGATTTTAATTCTAGCTAAATAAGTGCTTGCTGTTTCTTTAGAAATGTAAAGTAAATTATTTTGTGTGAACGGTTCGAACCTACGTATATTTTCTGCCGTGCTGGAGAATGAGATCGATACTACGCGGCACATGTACGGCATTAAATCTGTATGATTCGTATCTTTTGGGCATTATTAAACAAAGCTTTTTTGTCGTTTTTAATAGAGAAATAATTAAATGTTTATGCAATGAATAAAATAATATAAGTGATAGCAATAAAAGCAACCAAACATTCTGAGCAACTGGAGTCAGTTTTACGTGCTAAGACATTACTCGGTAGAATAACGCGAAGATGACTTTACGACTCAATATTCAACTACAATCTCAACCAAAACAATGTAATTGGTGATCAAAATCATTTCCAAATGTAAAGATTATATCATTCTTAACTATTCTCTTTAGATTATTTATCTATGCTTCTTGTTTTGATTAGTTTATTGAGCCATTTTCTCGTCCTTCATGTTCGCAAGCGGTTTCCATATACCGACTTTCCTTTAGTTATCTTGATATAACGCAGCAAAAAAAGCTTGATTTGCCACCAGGCATATCCAGTATAAGTCTTTTAATTGAACTAAAGCAACATTTCCCCCAGAAACCGCCGGTCTTTGCCGATAAAATCCAAAACTCAAACACATTTACTATTAACTAGTGTCAATTTGAGACTTGGTGTGCAGGGTCATTGTCACGTGACGTTCGAAAACTCGAACAATAACCTATCCCTTTGAAGTCTGCCGGGTTTCCTAACCAGTCCCCTCTATTAACTATGGTTTACTGCATGACCAAACAAAACAAACGACATCGACCACACTCACTGACCTTTTCTTTTGCCTTGTGTATCTGTTGTTCATAGATATCCATATTATCCATGACAATGTCCAAAGCTTCTTGTCTAGAAGGTATGACTTTTGTATCGTCAGCACCAATTACAGCATGTTCGTATACAGCTGCTACAAATGTGGAGGTCTCTTGTGCAGCAGCATGGACAGCAAGAACCGTATGGTACAATAGGATTAGGATGATGACTTGAAGTGTATGCATTGTCATTCTGATAAGAGAAGAGGAATGGAAAAGAATGAATGGATGGATGATGGAAGGAACAAATGCATCAATGAACTAATGAACGAGAACAATGAATTAATGAAAAAATGAATGAATAAGCGAATAAATGAATGAATAAACGAATAAATGAATAAATGAATTGATGGACGATAAAATGAATTAATGAAAAAATGAAAAGATGAACTTTTGTTATGTGAATAAGAGAAAACATAAAATACTAGTTGCCACTATTGTTATGAAAAGTTAGCAAAACAAAATTGGAGGTTATCTTTGATTTAAAAACAATTTTACATGTGATCCAGCGCACGTAGCACTCGTGAACTTGATCTTTGTCTGTGCACATGTTTTGATAAATATCCACTGACTTTGCCTCATAACTATTTGGCAGTAGCTAAAATATATACATTACATGCCGTGGGTAACTATAAAATAAAAATGATAGGTAATAGAATGAAATTTGTAACACCGTAAACATTGTTGTCGACTTAACTTTACTTAAATGGAAACAAGCGGGTAAACTAGTATAGGATGCGTCGGTGTTTGTTTCTTTCGTTAAGCACCAAAATTGTATCTTTTAGACCCTTTATATAATTAAGGATCCAAACGGTCAATCTTCGTGCTTAACGGAAATAATCACAAATGGGTACAACAAATCACAAATGTGTACATTACATTCCTTTGTAATTTTGGGCAGTTTTGAGTGGCTGTAACTCACTCAATATCCAACCAAAAGCAACAAATCTCAAGAATCTTACATATCTTGATCTGCTCTTTTATATTATGAGGTTCATTTCTTAATTACATTAATTAGGAAAACTAGTATGCAGTCCTTTACTCGTTTTGTTACTGGTCAATAGGACATGCTGTAAATTACCCTGTAAAGTACCCTGTATATATAATAAATATACACCTACTTGCAATAAGGTTGTCATACAAAATATACATTTGTTATGAAAAGAAAATAGAACATTTGTGATTTAGTACGATAGGAATTGATTAAAAGACAAAAGAAGATCACTCAAGCTGAACTCTCTCTTTTGTCTTTTAATTAATTCCTTTCGCACTAAATCACAAATGTTCTATTTTCTTTGTGACAAATGTTCTATTTTGTATGACAACCTTACTGCAAGTAAGTGTAAGTGTTTAAAGGTAATTTGGCGATGTGAAAAGAGAACAGTCCCGTTACATTACATTCTAAGCCGCGCGGCTGTATGATTATTTTTTTAAAAAGGGTTTTCGTCCGCCAAATAATATAATAATAACAATAATAATTTATTAAAGTACATGTTAATGTGATCAAATGCGCATGATTCGCCAAAGGTCAAATGCGATAAACGATATAGGTCATTAATCTAACTAAAAACAAATGATTGATGCCTTTAAAATCGCTGTAAACAACACCAGAATATCCCAACACTAACCTGCGTGTGTTCTTGACAACACTAACAAGCAGAAACACACGTTATTCCAGCTTTTGTTGGTCCTTGGAATGACCTATTTCCTGACGCCTTTCGTCTATATGCCCAACATTCAAAAGTACAATTAATTGTAATAAGGAACTATTTTGTAATAACCGTTTGACTGAAACAAAGAACAAACCTGTTAAAAAAAGATATTGATATTCACTCAGTACAATAGAATCTATCAATGTATAAGAATATCATACCTTTTAAAGCTTTGGGCCTTATGAAGCTATATAGTGAGGACCTAAAGCGATAGTTGCCTCTAAATCGTTCAGAGTGACCTCATAGTAATAGGACAGGATATGATGTCATGTCATGCCATCTTGTTTACTGAACCATTATTGCAAGATTTGGTATTCGATTTTATATAGATATGCTATTTGGTTGTTATAATGATTCGGATAAATAAGCAGAAACTGTAACTACGAAAATCCATGTTTTAATAATATAAAATGTATATCTATTTTGATTATGCGGATAAAACTGTGCTGTAGGGGCATATCTCTCCTCGAGCCCGGAACTAACTTTTGCCGTATCTGTTTAAAAAAATCTACAGTCTGGAGAGCGTATTCGGTGACAGAAACGTGTGGCAGGGTAAAAAATACCCGGCTACGTGTGGACAGGGCCTTAGTCAGTTAAAAAAGCCACTTTAAAAATCGAATGATGACCAAGAATCAGGCTGGAAGAAACGTCCACAAAACCTCGATAAAATTATTTTCGGAGTACATCACGGGCTGACCAAAATATGTGACATCGGTAAAGCATAGAAAGTATAAAAGCTAGTAGCGCAAGGGACTGTTGGATTTATTAGAGAGCCAAACGTCAAAACTAACCGATTTTTCTGCGTTTACTCTTTACCATTTGACATCTCCGCTAAAACAAGGTCCGTATGTTGTTTGTTAATACACATTTTATTCATTGAGATCTTTTGCTCAGTTATTTGCAGGAATCTTTTAAAGCAATTTTAGAAAGGCCATTCTGACGTTTGGCGTTCCCGTAAACCAACCTCGTTCCCAGGGCCCTCTCCCTTCGCTTTTGGCCCCACCCAAACTAGAACACAACTGATTTCATGGCCACATCACCACACCTGTCAACATGGTCAATGTGTTATTGAGAAATGACTATGAGTGCAGAGGAATGACTAGTAGTGCAGGGAACTATGGGTAACCTAAATGGAAACTATAGGAGTAAACTAGTATAGGCTATGTCAGTGTTTGATATAAACGATAGGTCATATAAAGAAATTTGTAACACCGTAAAGAATGTTGACTTAACTTTACTAACGTTTCGAACTTTAGCCCTTCGTCGGAGTTAAACTCACTTACTCCGACGAAGGGCTAAAGCTCGAAACGTCAGTAAAGTTAAGTCAACATTTTTTACGGTGTTAAAAATTTCATTCTATTACCTATGGGTAACCTATGTACACTTTACTAGAACACTTGGATTTCATGCTGCCATGTTCAATCCTACACTTGTCAATGTGTTATTGAGAAATGACCAGTAGTTCATGGGACTACTATTTATACTGTACTAGAAAGGCAGGGATTGCTTGGCTGAGGTTGATCGACGATACCTGCTAAAAGGTATCCTGCTGTTTACAATCCGATCCATAAACAAGCAGTCCTCGTTCCATTCCTAATTTTACTTCAACAACAACAACGTCGACTGCAATGTTAAATATTTGCATATGTATAGCAACACGATACCACGTCAACGCTCTTCGCAGTAACAACTACAAGTACTCATCAACACAGTTCGGAAGCCCAGACTAAAAGCTAACATAAATCAGGTATGTATTTCTCCGCCCCGAATACCTTCGCTTAAATACTTACATAATATATCGTTTAAGACCGATATTGGACTGTGTCGTCGGTATTCAAGTAAACAAAATATCGCTAGCTATTTGCATTTAAGATAATCTGCACTATCAACATTCCCTCGCAGGCTACTAGATTCACAAAACTTACATTTAATTGTGTTCAGAATAAATGGAAACGAGCGAGTAAACTAGTATAGGCTGCGTCGGTGTTTGATATAAACGATAGGTAATGTAACATGATGTAATGAAATTTGTAACACCGTAAAAAAATGTTAAATTAACTTTACTGACGTTTCGAGCTTTAGCCCTTCGTCGGAGTTAAAAAAGCAGAATAAAATAACTCGGTATGCACTCGTATGCAATTTAAGTTTTGCAAGTTGTTCTCGTGAATTTATCGAGTATTTTATTACATTGAAGACAATCGGACCGTGAACACTATCATTAAACGTTTTGTGTTACTTAATTATTTACCCCGAACTCCTTGAGCAAATAGATGAGAAAATATGATTTATTCTATAAAAAATACACTCAATGTATTTGAACTCAATGTTTGAAATGATCAATGCTCAATTTGTAGAGGTTTTGAAGCAGTAGAAGTTTCAGAAAATAATAACTTATGAAATGTCAAGTGTTCACGGCTCAAGTATCCTAATGAGTTATTAGAAGTTTCGAGTTTTGTTTTGTGTGTTGTTGCTCATCCATATCGTTGATAATGATAGGTAATATAATGAAATTTGTAACACCGCTTTAGCCCTTCGTCGGAGTAATCAAACGTCGACGCAGCCTATACTAGTTTACTCGCTAGTTTCAATTTTAATACATACCATTGATAGCTCATCAAGGAATTAATCGATGCTAAAGCGGTGATATTCCTTCGTCCGTGCAAGAATAACCAAACTAACAAGATTGCTCTCTTCAACTGGTACAAACTAAATTAGTCAATTTTCTTGCACAGAGAATGGAAATTACTATCATAACAATATCTCAAGTTTTGTCTAATTTATCTACAATCAACACATCCTATGTTTAAGGTGGCTCGCAGCCGCGTCTATTTTGGTCCCACTTCCTTTTAATAAACTGCTTATATTCCTGCTTATACACTGCTCTAGTTCAATCAATCTAAATATCCGAACAGACATCAAGCCCCGATAAATTAAACAAATAAGTCCCAACATGTTGGACCAACATTTTTGTATGATGTTGCGATAAAGTTTGTTGAACACGAGAACAAAAATAAATTAATGTTGAATGATATTTCATCCAACATCATCCAACAGGGTGTTTAAACGGGCCCAACATGTTTGACCCTTTAAAAGAGGATCTTATAGGGGCCGTTACCCTAGGTGTAGGGCTATAATCTTATTGTTTTCTTTTCTCTGGGGACTCTCAAACAAAAGAGTTAGCCCTGCTAGGAGGGTTACCCTATCTCCATGTAAACGGCCTCTTAGAGTGAAAGTTTTGAACAACGTTCTTGCCATGCTAATTGGCGTTTCCGTAGTAGCAATCAAAAAATTTAAGTGAAAAACACCTTTCCGTAAATATCATCCTATTTAAGACTACCCTCAAAACTTTCAAAAAAGTCTGATTTATTGAACTAAAGCAAGTAGAAACGAATTCTACTTTTCGCAAAGATTGCTGCAACATTTTCTCGCAATTGTTTTTTTAAATTGTGCCGTAGGTTACACGCCGTTGCGAGATAATTTGCAGAGAAAGCAACGTTGTAATATTTAAAAGAAAGGTGTGACCGAAATAACGTATCAGCAAACAATAAAAATTCAACTTGTTTTTTCTTTACACTTTGGCTAATTGAGATCAATAACCAACTTGAAACTTTTAACATTAGTTCGGTATCATTTCTCAAGTGTAAAGTTGTCAATTATAGTGTTGTCATCAGTTAAAACAGTAAAACACCACGAAGGTCAGGAATGTGACCTGTGTTGCGATTTACCTACGTAACTAATATGAACCCTGCAGGCGTAAAGATAATATGTGCCGGATATTTTTATACCTCATGTATTTATCTTTCTCCCGTTCCCCCCAAAAGAAACGCTTGTTACGCAGGCTAACAAACAAACAAACAAACAAACAAACAAACAAACAAACAAACAAACAAACAAACAAACAAACAAACAAACAAACAAACAAACAAACAAACAAACAAACAAAATCGCCAAAATTCGTTGCATCGACTGCCTTTTCTGATCTATCCATCATTTACATAAACTCGCGCTGATCCGCGCCTCCAAACTGATCAACGGATAAATCAAGTTGATAATCTGATAATCCGGATTTAACGATTTTGGCTATATAATGTTTAAAATGATATACACCTAATCCAAAAAACGTTGTCGGGTCCGCCGCACAGTCCTCGCGCCAAGACCGTGAAGGAAAACACAGTGAATATTTTGATGAGAGTGATAAAACAAGAAAATAAAAGTAGGCACAACACTATTTCGTTGAAAAAAGTACCACACTAGAGTGTGAACATGCAAATAAATTAATTACTGATTAGATATAACCAATATCTTTCAGTCTTGGCGCGAGGACTGTGCTGCGGACCAGACAACGTTTTTTGGATTAGGTGTATAATTTGGTAGGTTTCCTAGTTCCAACGTCGCATCTTACATGTGTTGAATCTAATGCTAATGAGCAAAACCTATTGCATTAAATTCGGCACATGCGACTATGCAAAACAATCTTTTAAATCGCGAACGTGTTCTAATTTCAGCCATTCTAACCATAGATTGTTCTGAAAGAGCTTTGGTTTGACTCAAAATGATTACCTACGTCATCGCTATCGTCGTCATCATCATCCTACATCACGTGATAAAGCGTTTCCAAGAGCCTAAAAACCTTCCCCCAGGCCCCACTCCCTTTCCTCTGATCGGGAACACTCCTCACCTAATATCATCGATGCCAAACATCCAAGTCGGGCTGCAAAACCTCGCTAAGACTTATGGGAACATTATGACAGTCTACATGAATGGTCAGCGGACTGTCATCGTCTCCTCGGCTGAGATTGGCCGAGAGTTACTGGTGACTAGAAAAGATGACTTAGCTGGTAGGCCCTATTTTTTCTCGGGTGATTATGCGACGAGAGGTTGCAAGAACATCGGCTTTAACGATTTCGGCCCTACCTTGGTGCTTCAACGTAAAGTCATGCATACGGCTCTGCGACTGTACCGACCTAATCTTGAAGCAGCCGTCTGCCGTGAGATTGGTAACCTGATATCGCGAGTAAAAGCTTTGGATGGCGAACCTTTCGATCCGTACCGTCCGATTTCCTTTTCGATTCTCAACGTCATCTGCGAGATGGTATTTGGGTACAGCTTTGAGTACGACGACCCTGAGTTTTTGAACGTTGTGCTCTTCAATGAGCAGATCGCTCTTTCGTTTGGTGTAATGAACATACTGGAGATCATGCCATTTCTAATTCATTTCCCGATCGAAGCTTCGAGAATCCTGAAAGAGAGCAAGAAAAATCGTGATAGGTTTCTAGAAAAAGAGTTCGACAGACATAAGGAGACGTTCAACGCCGATGTCATCAGAGATGTCACTGACGCAGCAATTAAAGCTCTTGAAGACGCCGAGCAGGAAGACAGCAAAAACCGCCACCTGTTGACACGTGATCATGTGTTGATGTCGCTAGGAGATATGTTTAGCGCTGGCAACGAAACTACAGTCACTTCTCTACGTTGGCTGTTCGCTCACCTGGTTAGGAATCCTCAAATCCAGGACAAGTTACACGCAGAGCTTGACAATGTCATAGGCCTCGATCCAGGAAGAGTAGCAACTCTGGAAGATCGTGGTAAACTGCCTTACCTTGAAAGCTGTATTCTTGAAACGTTTCGTATTGCAGCCCCGGTACCACTAAGTGTACCACACAAGGCGACCTGCGATACAACCGTCCAAGGTTTCACCATCCCTAAAGATACTACAGTAATAACGAACCTCTGGGCCATGCACCATAATGAGGATGACTGGAAAGACCCCGACGTTTTCGACCCGTCACGATTCCTGGACGATGATGGAAAGATAAGTTCTACAGCCAGCCGTAATCTGCTAACATTTGGTGCGGGTAGAAGGGTTTGTATTGGAGAAATCGATGCCAAAATTGAACTGTTTTTGTTTGCTGCTCGTTTCCTGCAGCAGTTTAAGCTAGAAGCTGCTGCTGAGCTCCCTGATATGGAGGGATACCTTGGTATAGTTAACTTTCCAAAACCTTTCAAGATAAGGGCAATTGCTAGGATGTAACTAACTGTGGTGACATTAATTTTGATTCATTAGCAGCTTAAGGCCCGGGCAAACGGCTTCAACATTTTTTCGATTTTGTTGAACGCTGTAGAATGGTTGTTGAACGATGTTGAACGTAGGTGGGCAAACGGATTCAACATTTGCTTCAACATCTGTTCGATTTTGTTGAATGGAAATGTTGAAACCGTTTGCCAACCGCTTTCAACATTACTGAAATGTGTTACGTATTTGAGAGACCACTAAATGCGCATAGGTGTAGTCAACAATGTTGAACGGAGCAGGGCAAATAACTTCAACTCCGATTCAACATTCACAGAACAAACAAAAATGTTGAATTGATGTTGAAGCAAAGTTGAAACGCGTTTAAACTATTTTAACATCAATTCAACATCGACTCAACACGTTTCAACAATGTTGAAAAGGTGGGCAAACGGCTTCAACATTGCCATTCAACAAAATCGAACGAATGTTGATGCAAATGTTGAAACCGTTTGCCCAGGCCCTTAAGCGCAAGAAACAATGATGCTGGGTTTCCATTAGAAAGTTTATTACATGATCATATCAGGGCTGCCTCAGCTGACAATTCTATTTGCCCACATGTGAATAACTATAGCTCATTTTTCGTTTCGTTGCATAGATATTCATTAGCCCTTTCACTACGACTGCACTAGGGCTTTGATCATTAGCCGCAGTTGACTTTTTCTCACACCTATAGTCGAGAAATGCTTCACTGAGCCTGAGTATGTAGCTTATGCTTATAGCCTGGTTCACATTAGCGACATAAGCATAAGGACCCATAAGCAACATACGCAGACTCAGTTGAATTTTGCTCATTAGCTGCGCTTGTCTTTTCTCACACCTAGTCGACAATTACATCACTGAGTCTGCGTATGTAGCTTATGCCTATATGCTTATGTCGCTAGTGTGAACCAGGCTTAAAGCTCGCGATCGAAAAGTCAGTAATCCGTAGTGTCGTTGGCACATCTTAGTATATTCAATTACAAATTTGTATATTTTTTATAGTCATGCTATTAAATGTGTTCCTTGTGACATATAAATAAAAAAAAATATTCCAAACAAAGAGTTAAGATACAATAATAATAATAATAATAATAATAATAATAATAATAATAATAATAATAATAATAATAATAATCTTAATAATAATAATAATAATAATATTAATAATAATAATAATAATAATAATAATAATAATAGTAATAACAATAATAATAATAATAATAATAATAACAATAATAATAATAATAATAATAATAATAATAATAACAATAACAATAACAATAATAATAATAATAATAATAATATTAATATTAATATTAATAATAATAATAATAATAATAATAATACTATAATAATAATAATAATAATAATAATAATAATAATAATAATATTAATAATAATAATAATAATATTAATAATAATAATAATAATAATAATAATAATAGTAATAACAATAATCACTTTAATAATAATATAATATTAATATAAAAATATATAAAACTATCTAAAAAATTTACAATTTCGATTATATATAAATATACAAATTACAATGCATTCAATTTATAAAAAGGATCATCTAAGAATGTTCTGATCAAACTTATACAAACAAATAATACAGATCAGAATAATAATAATATAAAAAGATATAAAAATAAATAAAAGTCTAGCTTATTCGGGCAATAGCGTTATCGAGGGAAATGTCTACATTTGTAGTATCAACAGTTCTTCTTATTGACCTTGATCCTCTAAGGCATAGCAAAGCAGAGCGTATCAGTGCAAAGGAAACTTTGGCCCTAACCCATGACATCGTATTAGCATAGTTCTCTCCCTTCTTAATCGATATTAATTCAGCTAAGCGTTTATGGTAAGTCTTGCACTCAGTGCCCATTCCACCTGTTGTACTGAACACTAAAGGCGTAAACGTTCCTTGCTCCACCTCCATGACCCTGTTGGCATATTTGCGTTTCTTCTCATTCTCATGCTGCCTGTAGACTTGCTCAGGTGTCTGCTCACGGTAGGAGTCTGCATAAGGGTGGCATACCCGGACATCAAAGTATACAGACCTCTGTCGCTCCCAGAAACCTTTGGCGTGGATGTCAAGACGGGCGTCGGGGGATCTGTTCGCACCCCTGTTCAAAGTCTCTCCGGTTATCTGCTGAAGAACCGGCTCCACCTCTACATCCTTGCACACTGTGCTCAACAGCTCTGCTTCCAGATCACGAAGCTCATTGTGACGTTGTATCACGAAGCCGCCCCTCCTACAGATCATCGCATGGTCGACATCAAATATATCTCCACAGATGCACGTCTTCGGTATGTCGGAGATTTCCCAATTATATCTCATCTTGATGGCGTCTCTAAATTCTCGTTTGTTTAGATCGTAACCCAGATCTTTTATGGGTATTACAGTTAACCAGCTCGAAGCGCCTTTTTCCGACGTTAGTTCTAACGCTCTCAGAGATCTCGGTGTTAGATTGTTCTTGACCATCTCTTGTGTCTCCTTTAGAAGCTCGTTTTTCCTAGCTCCTGCCTGTAGTTTAGCAGAGCGCATATCTGCCTCATCTGGAGGTTGATGGTTTTGAGTCACAATGCGTTTTACCAGGGGTTCAGTGATGGTAACTGAGGCCTGGTATTCTAGAGATGACGATTCAGTTGGATTTGCGATACCCAGTCCGCCCATACGTACTGGGAGTGCAAGCAAGCCACGTTCGTCTGTAGTAACTTGATGCTCTGTGATGGCGGGAATCAGAACTTCAGTTAACGCACGCTCAAGTGGCTCAAGCAAGTCGGTAATATCAGGAAGTGTCCTTAAAAAATAGGTCCAGCGGTGACGTAGACCAGCGGTAAAGGCAGCGTAACTCGCCTGAGGTTGGGATATGGCGAACTCTGCAAGCTTGCTGATTTGGCGAACCCAGTCCTCAACTTTCTCTTCAACATATTCCTCTAGGAAAGACCTGGATCCGAGGACTGCTCCAAGGTGCTTGTGGCCTTCAGAAGTGATGTTGATCGCAGTATCACCAAACACCTTTCTTGCAGCGTTCTCTCTCTCGGGCTTGGTGATTAACCAGCATTTCTTCGCGTTAGGGAAGTATCCTAATGCTGGTCCACTTTTGGAAAGATCGTCCCACCACTTTTTGACGTCATCAAGCGAGCCACTTCCGGTTGCGTCATCCGCGAACCAGCACTGTTTGGTTGAGCTTGATAGTTGTAATCGTGTGATAAGTGGCTGAAGACTAATGGCGTACAGGCTCATAGCGAGCGGATCACCCTGCGTGGTGCCTTCAACAGATCGTAATTCTTGCCCGCCGAGAACAAAAAGCCGAGCGGGTTGTCTGTAGGTATTAATTGCATACGTAGCTACGGTTGGGCATAACACTCTGATATTGTGTAATGCTGCGGATCTGTTCAGAGCATTAAAAGCATTAGAGGCGTCGATCAGTAGGACGGCATCTGTTTCATCTGCTTCAAAGATGTTGCGCATTGCATGAATTGCAGCTTCGTTTCCACTTTTTAGCCCAGCGCATACTTGAAGTGAGCCACTTGCGTCGATGACATCAGATTTAGTTACTCTTGTCACGCACTTCCCAATAATCCTACGAAGGACTTCGCCAACTCCGATTGGTCGGACCGCGCCCTCTCCTTTGTCGAGTGGTATTAAGCGGTTAGATAATAATGCCTCGATACTGCTGGGATCAATGTACTCCGTACATAATCTTCTGGCCATTACAGCGACAGCGTTACAAAGATCTGCGCTTGACCTCTTGAAGGATTTGCAGGCAAGCAGTCTCCTAAATCCATTTGCATCTACCCCTGAGGGTCCCCCTGAACCCTTGGTCCTGAGCGCGGCATCTCGAACCATTTCACCGTCAATTTCCTGAAACATCGTGTTTGGGACGTCTTCGATCGGTCCAAAAAGTAAGGATCCTAGGCGGGCTTCCTGTGCGTCGGGGTGCTTTTCCTTGAGTTGCATCATGACGTCATCACTTAAAGGGAGAATCCCTCCCCCGTTGTCATCACTGAGATATCGCAGGGCAGAATGAATTTGCCCTCTCATGACAAGATTAGCAAACACTTTAGCCTTATTGGGTGGTTCAGTTCTTTTAGAATTAATAAGACGTCTTTGAATCATCCGCCCTTCTCGCAATAAGGTATCAATGTCGCCTTCTTTCCACAGTGCGAGACGTTTAGCCAAACATTCCTGATGATCCTTCGCCTTAGATTTCCTGCTTGGTTTTTGAAGCCCAACGGCCATAAACACAATAGCTGCTTTGAGAGAGACATGTTGCCCTTCTGATCCATTGTTCCAATCGTTTATATGCTCAGTTAATTTGTTAATGAAATCTTTGCCAGTTTTTCCGTACGGAACAAGAAAGGTGTTCTTGCGCCATTGTGAGATTTCATTATATGCATTATCGATGGTCAGTGTCTCAAGAGTTATTGTTTTTCCGTCATTAGAGAGCCCCCAATTAAATGAGAATGGAGTTTCCAAATATAGTAATAACAATAATAATAATAATAATAATAATAATAATAATAACAATAATAATAATAATAATAATAATAATAATAATAATAATAACAATAACAATAACAATAACAATAATAATAATAATAATAATAATAATATTAATAATAATAATATTAATAATAATAATAATAATAATAATAATAATAATAACAATAACAATAATAATAATAATAATAATAATAATATTAATAATAATATTAATATTAATAATAATAATAATAATAATAATAATAATAATAATAATAATAATAATAATAATAATCTTTATTTATAGAGCGCCATTTCCAATCATTCATTCATACAATCATTTTGACATTCGTTTCATTTTTGACATGTGTCCGGACGTGTTACAAATTACGCATAGCTTGGGCTTCCTGCATTACAGTGCGACTACTTGAACCAAGGCCACCCAAACAATTTTTTCACAAATCATCCAATCACGTCCAAGTATCTAAACAATAGAATTACGGGAAATTTATGATTCAGAAAATTTTACTGTCGAAATACAACATCAAAGTGTCAACAAAAAACACCAGAGTTATCTTGTATAGGTATTGAATAATTTGTGAAAAATTTTGTTTGGGTGGCCTTGGTTTGAGTAGTTGCACTGTAAGTTTCTCGTAAACAATCGCGATTACCTTTAGGATTCAGGTTTTGGACATTTTCATTTTTTCCTCTCTCGTAAGCGACCACTTTCTTCTGGTCCGAGGGTGGTCGCTTACGAGAGAGTCTGTTCTGTTCTGTTCTGGTTTTTTTTTGTGTTTATTTGCCTGACTCTTACACACACAATAGAAAATAATACACTCGGTTTCACGGGTTTCCTGTGTTAAGGTTCTCATGAGCGACCATCTCCCGTAAGCGACCACTTTCTTCTGCTTACAAGAGAGTCAACTGTACCCGATATAAATTAACAATGGCACGTACAGCTAGACGGTCGCGTACATATAATATTTATAACAAAGAAGGTCTGTTTGAAGTGCTTCTTGACAAATTTAAACCTTTAAGTGACCATTTTCTTCTGGTCCGCGGGTGGTCGCTTACGAGAGAGTCAACTGTACTCGACAAATGAGCCAAAGCACGTACAGACGGTCGCGTACATATAATGTTTATAACAAAGAAGGTCTATTTTAAGTGCTTCTTGACAAATTTAAACCTTTAAGTGACCGTAAGCGACCATTTTCTTCTGGTCCGCGGGTGGTCGCTTACGAGAGAGTCAACTGTACTCGACAAATGAGCCAAGGCACGTACAGACGGTCGCGTACACTAATGTTTATAACAAAGAAGTTCCAAGTATTTCAAGTGCTTCTTGACACTTTTAAACCTTTAAGTGATAGCTAGATTAACGTCGATTATACCCCTGTGAATAGGTGAGTATATTAACTACCGGTTTAGATACAAATATAGAATAAAGTTGTCGAGAATAGTGGACATAGAACAGAAGTGAAGGCAGTGCATATATTAAAAGAGAAGGATTATTTATAGAACGAGAATATGTAGGAAAACGGGAATAAGAAAGATAGGGGAATGAGAGGAGAAGGAAGAGGAGAAGGAGAAGGAGAAGGAGAAGGAAGAGGAGAAGGAAGAGGAGCAGGAGAAGGAAGAGGAGCTGAGAAGGAAGAGGAGAAGGAAGAGGAGAAGGAAGAGGAGAAGGAAGAGGAGAAGGAAGAGGAGAAGGAAGAGGAGAAGGAAGAGGAGAAGGACTAGAACGACAGTGAGTAAGAAGAAGAACGACAAGGTGAAGCGGAAGGAGAAAAGAATCACAACAACGTACATCAAAATCTGGAAGAGTAATACGAAAAGAAATGAAATGGAATGGAATAGAGATAACCAAAAGAAGACATATAAAAAGGTAAGCATCAAACTAAAAAAATATCAGTTATTACAACACTGTACGCGTACAGAACTGAATTCTGTGAAATATAGTTAATTTTAGATTTAGTTGTATTAGGCACAATATCACGGGATGAGATCGGGATCACGTATCCGGATAAAGACTGATATTCATGTTAGTGCTCTATTCCACAGTAGCAATTTGATTCTATTTCATGGATATAGTGTCTGTGCTCTCGTTACAACTTTACTTGTCTTTGATAGTGACTATAAGCCATTTGTCTTTATTGATAGTATTTGCCAGTGATTGTGTAATTGTCGATTCGAGGCCAAACTGCAGTACAGGCTGTACAAAGCATATTCTGCATGCAAAACAAAATCTAGACGCGGGTCCAGACAATAGGTGGGGTCGGGACGTGAAGACATTCAGATCTTGACTGTACGTGGCTAATCGCCAACACACGTATTGTAACAATGTTACAATGTTTCAGAGGGTTCACGTCCACAACCTCAGCCTCGATAGTGTATAATACATTACTTACAATGACAAGACATTTATCTATTGGCCCTACGTGGGTTCTCATCAAAACACGTATACTGTAACAATGTTACAATGCTTCAGTCAGCTCACGTCCACAATCCCACCCTAGCTCGATAGCGTGTACTACATTCTTTTACTACAAGCAAAACATTTAACTATTGGCCCGCTATTGGCCCAAGGTGATTATTAACAAAACACGCATACTGTAGCAACGTTCAAATGACAACAAACAACGTTTTTGTAAAACCGCTCAGTGATCAACCAACAACGCGTTGTCTATTATTTCAAATGTGGTTCGTGCGATTCAGACTATGTAATATATACAATAAGTCTCGCTCTCGCTCTCGGCTTAAAATAATTAAAATAGAACATGAGTGACAACGACAAACATTTATAGATTTCCTCGAAACCACTTTTATCAATGTTTTCCAGTGGCTTGTTACTCAAGGAAAATAATGAAAGCAAATAGCTACACGTACACCTCATCCACACAGTTTTACTCCGACGAAGGGCTAAAGCTTGAAACGTCGTTTATATCAGACACCGATCGACGCAGCCTATACTAGTTTACTCGCTAGTTTCCATTTAAGTAAAGTTAAGTCAACAATTTTTACGGTGTTACAAATTTCATTCTATTACCTATTGTTTATATCAAACACCGATGCAGCCTATATTAGTTTACTCGCTAGTTTCAATTTAAGTAAAGTTAAGTCAACATTTTTTACGGTGTTACAAATATTAATTTCATTCTATTACCTATTGTTTATATCAAACACCGACGCAGCCTATACTAGTTTACTAGCTAGTTTCTATTCATTAGCATGTTATATTACATTTATTCTCATTTGTATGTTAAAAATGGGTTATACGAAAGCGTTCTTATAACGAATTATAGCTAGGTATAAACCTCAAGTTTCAATAAGGTTGTCCAAGTCGAAACGGATCTAGTCCTCTTCTTCCCTATCTTGACACAGGAAGCCCAGATGAACACTTTTGTTAATAGACTTTATAAATAGATTTGTCTTCATTTTCTTTGTTCTAATAATCATAGGATAGACAATCTCTTTAACAATAATTTGTGAAAGTTTACTGAAAAAGATATCAAATTTTCAAGAAGTATTGCAAATTTAAAATCAGAAAAAACGCTGAAACGAGGCCACAAAGCCCTGATCAGAAATTACAAACAAATCCTTACATCTTCATCATCAAATTTAGCATAACTTTATTATTATTTTGCACAGAGCAGCAAAACTTTCCATGAATGTCTGTCTATGATTAATCTTTCATATAGTACAAATAATATACCCGTCAAACAAGTAGTACTAATTAGTACTGAATAGTGCTAATTAAACAATAGAAAACAATAGAATTAGCATAAAATATCACAATTTAGTATTATTTATGTTGCACGCTTTTAATGTTTGTACTCTAGACTGCATTTAGTAAAAGCGTGAAACATAGTAATACTATTTTGCACTATTTTATGCTAATTCTATTGTTTTCTTTTGTTCAACTAGCACTATTTTGCACAATTTAGCAATTAGTGTTTCACGCTTTTACTAAATGCACTCTATACTAATGTTTGTACTCTAATGTCTGTTTATGATAAATGTAGTTTTTTCATATTACAATTTTAATGTTAGAAGCAGCTAGTAAACTTTCCATTAATGCCTATATTTAGGTCAGATATTTCATATATGACAGTGCAAAAATGTTACTGAAATACTTGTTTAGACGCAAAAGTCATGGCCCTCCATACTCTGTTAAGTTACAGTACGTGAAGACATTTAGATAATATTTATAAAATTGATGAATAATTAATGAAAATTTGACAAAGATCATCGTCCGTGACCAAGGTTATATTCTAGATAAAACATCGTCCTGATTTGCATAGGTTTTACATGCAGTGCGAATCAAACCTAGAAATAAATATTTTAGAAATCGTTTATTGTTCGTTGAACAACTCAGAAACAACTATATCCCCGCAAGAAGTTTGACTGAAGTGTAGTATGATAAACGTTTTGTAGAACTTGAGAGGTCAGTGTTTGTGAGTTGTTTGTGAGTTGTTATTTCTGGGTGCCCACGGTTTTTAGATTCGCTATGTAACTTAAATTTTCTCGAGACCAGATTTACTTTTATCTTGACAATTATAGTAAAATATGAAAGAACTAACGTTGGACTTTCATAAGTACTATACAATATTAGCGTCTGATCTGTATGCGATATACAAAGGCTCGTCTTTGACTCGCCATGCGCTGCATATTCCGCATACAGCCTATTTCAAAAATCGTTGAATTGTCACAAACAAAGCCACAGTCCACACTCTGAAGCCTGCAGAGGATGTCGGTATTTCTTCTCTTTTTATTGATATATTCATAGCATATTTTGATAGTACGTGTTTGTGTTATATGACCAAAACGAGATGTTGTTGTGGTAGATATAAATACAAATATTTCTTTTAAAAAACGTGCAATAAATCACAAATTAAGTCCATATAACGCCGGACATCCTTTGCAGGCTTCAGAGGTTGGACTGTAGCTTTGGCTGCGACAACGATTTTTGAAATAGGTGTATACAGATATCTAATGATATGGACTTCCTAAATCACCACTCACAACAGCCAAAATTTCCTTTTTTGATAACTATACGCGAGTTAGGAAGGAATACAAATATATTTTGGCAAGCGTTCCATGCACACAACACCCACAGAAAGCAGTGTTTTCGGTTTTGCATCTCAGTATATGTATATATGTGTGCAAGATCCTAGTAACTACCTACATGCAAGGTCCTAAAGGGCATGACCCCAGCCCTACATCTCCAACTTAATAATTCGCTACAAACCAGCTCGCTCTCTAAGATCCTCCGGACAGGATTAACCTACTCACTATACCAAATTCCGACTTCCAATTCAATCTCAGCTCCTAAACTATTGAACTCACTGCCCTATCATATAAGAAGTGCTGTAGATCATTTAAATCCAAACTCAAAACTTTTCTTTTCCAAAAATTTTATTTGATTGATTTATGTAAGAGCATTGAGTATTAAATGTTTTAAATGTTTTGTCAATGTACGCTAACACTCTTGTCATTAAATCACTGATGATGGCGGACGTTTCTGCCGAAACATGTATGTTAAATTGAAGTCTGTGGTGTATTTTCTTAAATGCATTTCCTCACTGCTCATCCTAATACCGTTTATTAAATGTATACTACAACCTTTATAACTTATATATAAACTTACATATTCTCATACACATGGAAACTAGCGAGTAAACTAGTATTGGCTGCGTCGGTGTTTGATATAAACGATAGGTAATAGAATGAAATTTGTAACACCGTAAAAAATATTGACTTAACTTTACTTAAATGGAAACTAGCGAGTAAACTAGTATAGGCTGCGTCGGTGTTTGATATAAACGATAGATAATAGACTGGAATTTGTAACACCGTAAAAAATGTAGCCTGCGTTACAGACCCTTGTAAGCGCTCGAAACGTCTCCCGCCAACAAGCTTGTTGGCGGGAGACGTTTCGAGCGCTTACAAGGGTCTGTAACGCAGGCTATAAAAAATGTTACCTTAACTTTACTGACGTTTCGAGCTTTAGCCCTTCTCATACGCAATGTATTCTATAACGCGTTCGCCAAACAAAAATAACCATCGAACGCATTTGGCACTCGAGTGAGACCACTTTCATAAATAGCGCACGGAAAATGATGTAAACTGTGTTGAATATTCTAGCATTGTCATATGAAAGAACCACCTGAAATAGTCATATTTGGAAGGTTTTGAAGCTCTGGCTAAAATACCAAAGAAGTTTTGCTCAATGAAAAATGTAGAGATTTGTATGTAATTTTCTGCGCCGGCTTTGATGCCTCGGTTTTGGTGTTTTTCAAACTTTTCAAATTCTTATAACTTCTTGAAAATTTAATCGTTTTTTCTCAAACTTTCACAAGTTATTTTTATGGTGAATGTCTATCATATGATAGCTTTCTTTATCTTAAACCTCATTTTTAAAAATTATGATAATTAGTGGCGGCCGATCTATGAAAATCGTCTATGACAGTGCAAAAATGTTAAAATATTTGTCCAGTTGCAAAAGTCACGTACCTCCATGGTCTATTGAGTTACAGTACATGTAAAAATGTATATATAGATAGCATATATATATATAAATATACATATACATATTTTCATACATAGGGCATTCTTTCACGTGTACACTAAACCAAAATAGCAATCGAACGCATGGGGCAATTTTTTAATAGTGGCTTTTATAGATATATCACATTCTCAAGTATCTAGTTTATGTCGTTACTGTAACAATCACAGAAGAGTCACGTACATCGGCGGAGGTAGACAGTGTATCAAAAATAATTATGTCATGTAAAGACGGAGAGCTCGAGGAAATGTTGATAGAATTCCTAGAACAGCAGGTGATTGTGCCATACAAATAGCACAGAAACCACAAAGTTTATTGGTTAACTATTTGTGTATGTATTTTCAAAGACAAATTAGCTACATATTTGTACATTTTTTGTTGCAATTTCCTGGTTTCATTTGAAGCTGAAGAAGTCGATTTGTCTGAAGTAATAGGCTTTAGGCTTTTTCAACGACAACGTTAATTGAATTAGCTATATACATGTACATTTCTTGTTTTAAAGCTGAAGAAGTCGCTTTTGGTCTGAATGAATAAACTTTACAATTTTTCAACGACATCAATATTAACTATAAAGATAGGTAAACTAATAAAATTCGTTTTACTCCGAAAAAGGCTATGGCTAAAGCTCGAAACGTCAGTAAAGTTAAGCCAACATTTTTTACGGTGTTAGAAATTTCATTCTATTACCTATCGTTTATATCAAACACCGACGCAACCTATACTAGTTTACTCGCTAGTTTCCATTTAAGTAAAGTTAAGTCAACATTTTTTACGGTGATACAAATTTCATTCTATTACCTATCATTTATATCAAACACCAACGCAGCCTATACTAGTTTTCCATCAACATTAGAGCATGATTATAATAGTGAATTTTATAGAAAATGTATGGGCATGCATTTCGTCGGGACCTAAAAAACTGGCCGCAATAACTTGGTGGCCGTATTAAGCGGGTGGCCGTAAGGCGGGGTGCCTCTGTACATGACTGTACAGTGTCCTTCAAGTGTATTTACCTGTACATGTACATGTATTGCACAATTAGCTGGTACGTGCATGGTCCTAAGAGTCACTTGTCAATGTCACACACGCAAATTTCCAGATTACATTTACGACCATGTATATATTGTAAATAGTATAGTAGAAATGAAAACTAGCGAGTAAACTAGTATAGGCTGCGTCGGTGTTTGATATAAACGATAGGTAATAGAACGAAATTTGTAACACCATAAAAAATGTTAACTTAACTTTACTTAAATAGAAACTAGCGAGTAAACTAGTATAGGCTGCGTCGGTGTTTGATATAAACGATAGGTAATAGAATGAAATTTGTAACACCGTAAAAAATGTTAACTTAACTTTACTTAAATGGAAACTAGCGAGTAAACTAGTATAGGCTGCGTCGGTGTTTGATATAAACGATAGGTAATATAATGAAATTTACAATTGACTGTTTAAAATATAAATGGAACTCTAGCGAGTAAACTAGTATAGGCTGCGTCGGTGTTTGATATAAACGATAGGTAATAGAATGAAATTTGTAACACCGTAAAAAATGTTAACTTAACTTTACTTAAATGGAAACTAGCGAGTAAACTAGTATAGGCTGCGTCGGTGTTTGATATAAACGATAGGTAATAGAATGAAATTTGTAACTGACTGTTTAAAATATAAATGGAACTCTAGCGAGTAAACTAGTATAGGCTGCGTCGGTGTTTGATATAAACGATAGGTAATAGAATGAAATTTGTAACACCGTAAAAAATGTTAACTTAACTTTACTTAAATAGAAACTAGCGAGTAAACTAGTATAGGCTGCTGATATAAACGATAGGTAATA
The DNA here is from genome assembly GCA_949775045.1 of Metridium senile. Taxonomy (NCBI): domain Eukaryota; kingdom Metazoa; phylum Cnidaria; class Anthozoa; order Actiniaria; family Metridiidae; genus Metridium; species Metridium senile. Next base: position 18,618,788 of record OX459103.1, read on the forward strand.
TAATGAAATTTGTAATTGACTGTTTAAAATATAAATGGAACTCTAGCGAGTAAACTAGTATAGGCTGCGTCGGTATTTGATATAAACGATAGATAATAGAATGAAATTTGTAATTGACTGTTTAAAATATACTGTTTAAACTTAACTTTAACTTTAACTTAAAGTTGAAATGTTGATTGTCCAGAGGGGCAGAGATTGCAGTGGGGCTTTTCAGCATCAATTTATAATTTTAAAAATATAGATATATTTAAATATTCTTTTTAGCTATATTCTATATATTCTATTCATTCTATTCATTCATTCATTTATTTACCCAGTAAGTTATTTATCACGTCAATCAATCATTCCATCCATCCATCCATCCATCCATCCATCCATCCATCCATCCATCCATCCATCCATCCATCCATCCATCCATCCATCCATCCATCCATCCATCCATCCAGTCATTTATCACGTCAATCAATCAATCAATCCATCCATTCATTCATTCATTTAATAAATGTATCCATATCCATAATTTAACCCATATGCATTTGTGTTTACTAACACACAACGTAACACTCGATCTCACAACAGGAATTTAATCTTTCTATTTTTCATAGAGTATGATATTCAGCTGCTATTTTTGTCATCTAAATGCTATTAGTACAAATTCCTTAAATACAGGTCATGTAATTCAAAAGAGAAAGAATGCGCCCCGGAATTAATAATTCGCACGAGCGAATCGTCTTATCACGTTTCAGCTGAACCTGCTTGACAGCCAGTAGGGTATAAAGCCGTCTGTCAGGCCCTCGTTCGCTGCTTTTAAGACGTGGCGGGAACTCTATCTCTTTGAAAGGTAGGCTAAGATGTACATTAACTTATATTATATATATACGGAGAGAGTTAGAGAGAATGCAGGCATACAAATTGTTTTTCTATTTAAGTTCAATCCAGTTTAATACAACCTAATTAATGTTGATTTAGTTGTCACTTAGAAGCTATCATTCAACCTCAAATACATCAAATACATTGTAAAGATTAGCGTAGTTTAGAGCAGCTTACCATATTTTTATATCATATATAAATATATATATATATATAGAGAGAGAGAGAGAGAGATGCAGACATTATTATTTAATTATTTTTCTAACTGAAGTTCACACTGCTATAACTCAACCAGAAAAGCCCAGAAACTCAAATGCATTGTAAGTTTACTGTAGTTTAGCACAGTTAACCATATTTTATATATCATATATATATATATAGAGAGAGAGAGATAGAGAGAATGCAGACGTACAAATTGTTTTTTTTTTTATTTAAGTTCAATCCAGTTTAATACAACCTAGCTAATTGTTTTATTTAGTTGTCATTTACAAGCACTCAACCAGAAAAGCTGAGAAACCCAAATACACAGTTTACCATAATTTTATATCATCAATATATATATATAGAGAGAAAGAGAATGCAAACATTCAAGTAATTTTTCTAATAAGTTCAAGCTAGCTACCACCCAATATTTGTATTTTATATTAATAGAGGTTATTTAGAAGCTCAACCATAAACAACCGAAAGATTATCGTAGTTTTAAGCGCTGAAATTTCCACTTGATTCCAATGTCATATACGAATCGAAGGGAGTTGTGTTTAGAGGTCATTAAATCGTCGAAGAACATTGCTTCTTATTTTTGTAATTTAGTGACTCTTTAGTCGATGTCAACGACCGAAAGTACGTTCTAACGAACGAGATAGACAGTCTAGACAATTAAAAATTAATATTGCATAACACTATAATCTAAAAGTTTTATAAGAAAAGAAAACAATACCAATTACAACTTTATTTGTCTTTGATTGTGTCTTTTATAGCCACTAAATGAATATATTAGGTAGTAAGTAACTGTCATGTGTATTTTGTTTCGTTGAGGTAGTGGAAGTAGTGTCTCTGCTTTATACCATAGAGGTATTACATGTAGTAATTGGATTTTATGTCAAGGATATAGTTTGCGTTAGGGGGAGGAGGGTAGGGAGGTAGATTTACTCCCATATATTTCCCATACATATAGTAAAGTGTTTGCGCTCTATTCCACAGTAGGAATTTGATTCTATTTCATGGATAGAGTGTTTGTGCTCTATTCCACAGTAGGAATTTGATTCTATTTCATGGACATGGTGTTTGCGCTCTATTTTATGGATATAGTGTTTGCGCTCTATTCCACAGTAGCAATTTTATTTTATTTCATGTATATAATGTTTGCGCTCAATTCCACAGCAATTTGGTATTATGGATATGGATATAGTGTTTCCAAAGTCGTAATTTTATTTTATTTCATGGATAAAGCGTTTGATTCCGATAGTATAGATTTGTTTTTTTATTTCATGGATATATTGTTTGCGGTTTAACTTTGTTGCAAAGCGTATCCCTTTTGCTGTAGTATTTCCGCTCTCTTGTTATTGTTATAGTAAAATTACGTCAGCAAAAGTTCACGAGTTGTTTAATATTTTCTTAACAAATAAATATCGAAACCTTCGTGATAGTCAGCCAAGTTCATTTCGCGGGTGGTCTAACTAAACCTGCAGACAACGACAACGTCTTGTCCGCCTTTTGAAGATAAACCGTAAGAGGTAAAAACTATTTTTAAAACTCAGACGATTTATTAGATAACCTCAAATTTATATGTATTATATTATTTCGCATTGTATTAGAGATTACATTTGCGATAGGGTGTTGTGTAAATAATAGTTTTATTTTTGTCACGAGATTCGGCTTAACTTAGTTTATAAGCATGTGTATTTGAAATGTAAATTTGGAGGAATTTATGAATAGATAGAGTATTATATTATTTGATAGACCAGTTCTCATTAGAGAGGTTTTCATTAACCCGTGAAACACACTTTAGCGTAATATGCTTTATTACACTTTATTACACTTTAACTTTAACTTTGTGTTTTATAATCATTTGTTCAATAGTACTATTACACATTAATACACTTTATTACTCTTTCCCTATTACACTTTGGCCTCGTCTACACGAATCCGATCCGGCTGAAACTGCATAGAAATATTTGCGTCCACACGAATCCTGTTGATCGTTTCCAATTCAAAAGTATGCGGTTTCGGTGACCGGATTCACTGGATTCGTGTGGACGATAGGCCGGTTCGCATCAAAAAGTTTCGGTTTCAAAAGTATCCGGATCCGTGTACACGGGGTCTTTGTTTCACGGGTTAATGAAAACCACTCTAACCTGTGAAATATTATTCAGAGTAACACTCTTTAATGCACTTTAACACTTTAGTGTATTACTCTTTAATGCACCTTAATTAGACGATATTTTCATAAAGTCCTAACTAATGATTGTTTGAAAGAAGTTCGCTAAAATCTCTATTTGTAAATTTAATTTAGAACAACTCTAACCGGTGAAACACACTTTAGTGTATTACTCTTTAATGCACCTTAATTCCATTGTATTCTTTTGTTGTTACTTGACTATTACACTTAAATTAATACACTTTGTTTCACGGGTTAATGAGAACAACTCTATTATATTATATTAAGTTTATTTTCAAATTAGTACAAACGATATAATTTCTTTTTATATTTCAAAACGGTGTTTTCTCTCGAAAGAGAATTCGAATTGTACTGGAAAACATTGAGGCAAATCAATAAGGTCTTACTCTATGACCTAAAGTTGTATTAGGAAAACATTTGGGTAAGATACAATACCCTAAAGCTAGGTGGTTTGTTGATCTAGTATTTGTATTTATCATTTGTACGTCTGTGTTCGTTTATTAACCTCGAGCGATTTATTTGTCGTTGATTCACAAACCGTCAGATTTAAAAACGCTGAAGCAAATAGAAAATAACCTCTGTTGCCCGGGGTAACAAAAGGATTGTATTTGGAAAACATTGGGCATGTAACTTAGTAAGGTCTATCTCCCAAGAGGGTCCTGAATAGGGAAAGGGGAAGGGGGGGGGGGGGGGGGGGGTGAGTCCGAATCCCATTTCCCAGTTGTATTTGGACCAAATTCAAGTTAAAAATCACATAAGTTTGTTTTGCTCAAGTTTTCAATCCCATTCCCTTTTTCTATTGTTCTTTTATTTGTAAATCCCAGTCCCAGTGCATCCAATCCCATTTTCCCAGTCAAAAATTAGGCCAATCCCAGCTCCCATTTTACCCCTTCAGGACCCTCTCCCAAGAGGATTGTATTGGGAAACAAATTGATATAATTGAATAAGGTCTATCTTCCATACAAGAGTATTGTATTAGGAAAACATTGAGGCAAGTGAATAAGGTCTATCTCCCAAAAGGATTGTATTGGGAAAACATTGAGGCCGGGTATTGAGGCCATGTGAATAAGGTCTATCTCTCAAGAGAATTATATTAGGAAAACATTGAGACAAGTGTATAAGGTCTACCTCCATTTCAAGTTTTACCAAATTACCCTCTCACCCTCCACCTCCCGTCATTTATTTCACTCTCTTGGATCTCCCTTCCCCTCCCCTCCCCTCCCCTCCGCTCACAAGTGCCCCCTTCCTTGCAGGCATATATTAAACCTTGTGCTCCAAAAGCGAGGTTTGTGTCTGGACAAGGGGCGTTCGCTGACAGACGCCCTTCACCAAAGCCGACATTTAACCTGCTCTGTTTACCAAATTCTTGGCAACTCTTGTTATAATTGTTCACATAAATGCTAGCTATTTCAATTGCTGTATAAATAGCTCGTATCTCCGCCAGCCATTTGGGCACTGGCATGTTTTTTGAAACCGAACAATGTTCTAATCGATATCATTTCCAAAAAACCGTTTCAAGTCTCCAGTTTTGAATGCTTGTATGTAATGCAATGCAATAAAATGTGGTGCTAATAATTGAAGGAGAATGTTAAGACTTTGTTATTTCCATCTGCAAATTGTTAGACTTCGCGTCTTCTAGGATAATGTCATTAAATCGGAGTCTCTAATCCCGTCTCTCCACACTACATTCACTAACATGCACTGGAGGGCCGTACCCTGGCCGTGACCAGCCTCAGTGACCGGCTCATACTTATACAGTCATCGACAACTTTCATAAATGGCCGCCGCCAATAATTATCACAGTTTTTAACTGATTGATGTTTTAAGAAAAAGAAAGTTATCATAAGATAGGCATTCACCATAACAATAACTTGTGAAAGTTTGATGAGAAAAAAATCAATTTGCAAGAAGCCATAAGAGTTTGAAAAATAAAAAATCAGAAAAAAAAAACACCAAAACGAGACATCAAAGGCCTCAGCAGAAAATAACATACAAATCTCTACATTTTTCATTCAGCATAACTTCTTTGGTATTTTAGCCAGAGCATCAAAATCTTCCAAACATGTCTATTTCAGGTAGTTCTTTCATATGACAGTGCTTAAATATTAAAATATCTGTTTACTTGAAAAATCATTTTCCGGTACATATTATGGTATTTATGAAAGTGGTCTATACTAATTTCCTCGCCATTGTAAGTTGCAAGCGTCCGTACGATAATTGTAAAGGGCATTAAGACGATGTGAAATGCGCCATATAAGTACCACAAGTTATAATAAGGCCCGTGCAAACGCACGCAACATTGTTGTACCAACATGGTTGCTCCAACATGTTGGGCCCGTTTAAACACCCTGTTGGATGATGTTTGATAAAACTCATCCAACATTTCTTTTGTTCTCGTGTTCAACAAACCGTATCGCAACAATGTTGGCCAACAATGTTGCGTGCGTTTGCGCGGGCCTTTACATTTACAAGTCTGTATATTGTAAACGGTTAGTTTTCAAATGGCTCTCAATTAAAATTGACAGTACAATACAAATTAATAGCATTACAATACAAAATATAGAAAAGATAGATATAATGTGATCAGCGCTGTCCATGTAAAGTAGATATTAAACACTACAACAAGTGACACGCAGAGACGAATCCAGAATTTGTCAGGGGGGTGTCCCAATTGTAAATGAAGGAATCTTAAGTATAAGGTGTTAGGGGGTAGCCTGTCCCTAAATGTCTGAAATAAAAAAAGGGTAATTGCGACGCTAGGGGGAAAGGGGGGGGGGGGGGGGGGGGAGTTCGGTGCTACTAGGGACTAGATCCGCACCTGTATATAATGTCATGAACGTTGTCCAAGTCAAGTAGAGATAAACACTACAACAAGTGACACGTGATTCTTTGTTTATCAGTTTTCAGCTGTTGAAATTTCAACTTTAACTGTATAACGAGATACAGTGAACATGGAATAAGAATTATCAGAAAAAAACATTAAATGTATTGAAGATATATGTATATATAATAATAATAATAATAATTTATTTCTAGTGCATCCCAATAATTCTCGATGCCCTTACAAATTGATATAAAAATACAGGTTGATATAAATATAGGAAGATATAAATAGATATTTAATTACAAATAATATATATAGTCAATGTCATTAACGTCGTCCACGTAAAGTAGAGTTTAACACTACAACAAGTGACACGCGATTCTATGTTTATTTGTTTTCAGCAGTAAAAATTTCAATGAGGACGAATCAATGTTCTTTTTTTTTTCTTTTCTAGTTTTGTAACGCTATCATGTTCGTTGAAATTGCTATTGTGGTTGTCCTGGTAGCTGTGTTTGGCGTTTTTCTCTTCACCAGTTGGACGAGTAGGCGCTTACCACCTGGACCGCGGGCGTACCCAATTATTGGAAATGCAACAGACATACAAGGTAAAACTTTACAATTAATTAGCACTGTATATTCATTATTGTTATCATTATTATTATTATCATCGACATCGTCAGCATTATCATCATCGTCATAATCATCACCATTATCATTACCATTATCATCACCATTATCATCACCATTTTCATTATCATTATCATCACCATTATCATCACCACCACCATCATCATCATCACCACCACCATATTATAATCAGCATTATCATCACCATCATCATCATCACCACCACAACCATCATCATTATCATCATCACCACCATCATCATCATCATCATCATCATCACCACCACCACCACCACCACCACCACCATCACCATCATCATCATCATCACCACCACCATATTATAATCAGCATTATCATCACCATCATCATCATCACCACCACAACCATCATCATTATCATCATCATCACCACCATCATCATCATCATCATCATCATCATCATCATCATCATCATCATCATTATCATCATCATTATCATCATCATCATCATCATCACCATCATCATCATCATCATTAACATCAATTTATCTTCTACCCCCAGGCTGTGACGTGTACCAAGCTCTTACAAATCTGTCCAAGAAATATGGCGGTATATTTTCGCTTACATTTCCTGGTGGCCAAAAGGCTGTAATTGTAAACACAGGCAGCATACTACGCGAAGCGTTGCTGAGAAAGAAGGACGATTTCTCTGGTCGGCCATACACTTTCATCGGTGACCTGGTGACAAGAGGAAGCAAGGATATCATATGTGCAGATTTCACCCCTACAATGGTCTCCTTGAGGAAGATCGTCCACTCAGCTCTCAAGATGTATGGCCAAGGTATGGAACTCATATATTTAAAAAAAAAAACACTTTTTAACACCAACTACCCTCCATTTTGGAAAACAGTGTGCCCTAAATGCTGAGGCACAAACAAATTAACCACGAGGCCATCATGCTGTAGAGTGAAGGCATTTAACCCGTGAAATAGAAATTGCTTGCTAAAGTGTAATAGTCAAATAGACTCGAAAGAAAACAATGGAATTAGGGTCTACTAAAGAGTATTAGTCTAATATCTATTTCACGGGTTTAATAACCTCACTCTAATTAATTATTATTTTGATGTACACCTCATTGCAAGGATGTTGTCACACGAAAAAAAGAACATTAGTAATTTAGTAAGAAAGGAATAACAAAAGAAAGAGTTCAGCTTGAGTGATCTTCTTTTGTCTTTTGATTAATTCCTTTCTCACTAAATTACAAAAGTCAGGATAACGTTCTTGCAACTAGGTATATATTGTAATTAATTATTTTGATGTTATTATGTTCTCTTTTATTGCTTTTTGAAATGATTTCTTCTATGTATCGTTAATATTATTATTTTAATCGAGCCACTCATTTTTGGAGCCTAGCTCTGTTGTTGTGAACTCCCTTGAAAAATGGATAGGGGTGCTCGACGGACCTTTTAGGGTCGAAAATATGGCCCTTGCGTACCTTTTGGGGTCTCGAACTGGCACCGTACCTTTTAGGGTCAGTTTTCGAACTTAAGATTATACATCTTGAAAGAGTGTCATATAAAAATAATATTTATTAACTTCAACAATACATCAACATTGCATAGTATTTGATGAGATGAGTGTGTATTTATCAATTTTAAATTAAAAATAAATGTGGTCGTACCTTTTAGGGTCTGAAATCCATATCTTAGTTAATTTATGCGTACCCTTTTAGGGTCATTTTCAAAATCACCGTCGAGCCCCTCTATCCATTTTTCAAGGGAGTCCACCCCCCGGGTCTCACACACATGTGGAAAGCCTTCAAACGGCGTGCGTGAAATACTCTAGTTTCATGTTATCTAAAACCGCTGTATTATTTGACAAAGGGCAAATTCCAAGCATATAAAGCACGAAAAAATGTTATCGCTTAACAATAGAAAACACATTTGAATTGACTCTTCGTTCAGACTGCGTCATAATCGTAATCATAATCTAAAGACCTTTAGTCACTTACCAGCATGCTTTGCGTTGTATATTTAGACTTGAGTGTTATAATTCATTCGCAGTCAGTCGTAATACGAGAAAACAAATAATCCAAAACGCTAAACGATTTAGCAAGAGCGTAAATACCCACTCACATTGTAAAAGATATCAAAATGATTTGATTTGATTTGATTGTTATAGTTAATTCTCAGGCAGTCGTATTACGAGAAAACAAATAAAACAAAACGCTAAACGATTTAGTAAGAGAGTAAATACCCACTCACATCGTAAAAGATATCAAAATGCATGAATGTGCGATTTTCATGGCCCACGAAATTCAGTTAAATGAACATGTGCCTTTAATTATTGACTATTCTCTAGAGTAACGATATGAATGTTTGATTCCATAAGGTATGCAGCGACTCGAGAACCATATATGTTCTGAAGCAGATGATCTGGCAAAACGTCTGGTTGATCACCATGGAACACCATTTAACCCCAAAGCTGACATAAGTGTTACAGTCATGAACGTTATTTGCGCTATAGGTAAGGATATAAATGAATGAAACAATGACTGGATGGATTGATCATGAATGGATGGATGGATGGATGAATGAATGGATGAATGAATGGATTGATGAATGGATGAATGAATGGATGAATGAATGGATGGATGGATGGATGGATGGATGGATGGATGGATGGATGGATGGATGAAAGAAAGAAACGAACGAATCAATGAATGAGTAAATGAATGAATGGATGAATGAATGAATAGATGAATGAATGAATAAATGAATAAATGAATGAATGAATGGGGGATGGATGGATGAATGAATAAATGAATGGATGGATGGATTGATGGATGAAATAATGAATGAGATAATGAATGATAAAATGAATTAATGAGCGAATGAACGAATAAAAATGGATAAATGAACAAATGAACGAATGAAGGCACTATAATTATATGTAAGTTAATCAAATTACTGTAAAGTGAAAACATGCGTGAATTCCGTAAATCTATATATAACTATGATGTAAATAACACATCATGCGAATGACTGCAGCCTACTAATGTTATAATATTGTTTAGTCTATGGGCAGAGCTACCACAAGCACGAAGAAGAGTTTCAACAGATTGTCGACTACAACGATACCTTCGCTGAGATCTTCGGCAACTTTAATATCCTGGACCTTCTACCCTGGCTGAGACACTTCCCATCACAAACAATGAAGCGACTGACCGAGGCAAGAGATATTAGGGACGAGATCTTGAACAAGAAATATTACGAACATAAAGAAAAATTCCAAATCGAAAACGCTAATAATAATTTTCAAATAAACGACTTGACTGACGCGCTGCTCAAGGCGTGCGCGGACAACGCGCAGGAGAATGGGAAGGAGGCTATAAGTGAGGATAATATTATAATGACTATGAATGATATCTTTAATGCTGGGTTTGAGACGACGGCTACTATTCTACAGTGGGTTATTCTGTATTTGATGCATTATCCTGCAGTACAGGAAAAAGTACATCGAGAACTCGATGACGTTATAGGTAAGCTTGATATGATAGTGATTGTAACACAATGATGATGGTGGTGGTGGCGGTCATGGTTGTGGTGGTGGCGGTCATGGTTGTGGTGGTGGCGGTCATGGTTGTGGTGGTGGTGGTCATGGCGATGATGGTGGTGGGGGTCATGGATGTGGTGGTGGTGGTCATGGTGGTGGTCATGGTGATGATGGTGGTGGTGATGATGATGTTGGTGAAGATAATGATGGTGATAATGATGGTGATGATGATGGCGGTGATGAAGGCGGTGATGATGTTGATGGTGATGATGATGCTGGTGAAGATAATGATGGTGATAATGATGGTGATGATGATGGCGGTGATGAAGGCGGTGATGATGTTGATGGTGATGATGATGCTGGTAAAGAGATTATGATGGTGATAATGATGGTGATGATGATGGCGGTGATGAAGGCGATGATGATGTTGATGGTGATGATGATGCTGGTGAAGATAATGATGGTGATAATGATGGTGATGATGATGGCGGTGATGAAGGCGGTGATGATGTTGATGGTGATGATGATGCTGGTGAAGATAATGATGGTGATAATGATGGTGATGATGATGGCGGTGATGATGTTGATGGTGATGATGATGCTGGTGAAGATAATGGTGGTGATGGTGGTGATTATTATTACGATTATATTGTAATGGTGATGGTGGTGATTGGTGGTGTTATAACGGTGATGTTGGTCATGGTGATGATGGCGATGTTGTTGGCGATAATGATGATGTTGACGATCAATTATGATGAGGATGAAAGTGGTGATGATGATGGTGATAATTATACTTATGATAATGGTGATGAGGACAATGATGATGATGGTGTTGGTGGTGATTGTTATCATTATGATCATAATATCATGATGATGGTGCGGTAGTGGTGGTGGTGGTGGGGGGGGGAGGTTGTGGAGGTGGTTGATGATGGATGATTGATTGTGAAGATTTTGATGATGGTAATAATGATGGTGGTGATGATGGTAATGATGATGATGATAATGGTAATGATGATGATGATGATGGTAATGATGATGATGATGATAATGGTAATGATGATGATGATGATGATGATGGTAATGATGATGATGATGATGATGGTAATGATGATAATGATGATGATGGTAATGATGATGATGATGATGGTAATGATGATGATGATAGTAATGATGATGATGATGATAATGGTAATGATGATGATGATGATAGTAATGATGATGATGATGACGGTAATGATGATGATGATGATGGTAATGATGATGATGATGATAGTGATTATCATAATCATCAACATTATCATCACTATTACAATCGTTCATCATCATTATCATAAAAAAAATTATTATTCCAGGTCATGGTCGACTACCAAGACTCAAAGACCGTGAAAACCTTCCCTACACACGAGCCATGATTGCCGAGACATTGCGAATCACATCACACGTGCCCCTCGCTCTGCCACACAAAGCGACACGAGACACGACCCTCGCAGGATATGACATCCCAAAGGGCTACACACTGATCGCAAATATCTGGGCCATTCATCACAACCCCAGCGAGTGGAAAAATCCAGAGATGTATCTACCAGAGAGATTCATCGATGAGAACGGAAAGTTCGACACAAACAGCAACAAGGACTACCTCCCATTCAGCACCGGACGACGCAACTGCGTCGGTCAATCGCTAGCCAAGAGTGAGGTCTTTCTGCTTACAGCTAGGATGCTTCATCAGTTTAGCTTCACCAAGCCGTCGGACCAGCCTCTGCCGAGTTTGGAGGGCAAGCAAGGAGTTGTGCTTCACCCGTCATCGTTCAAAGCAGTAGCTGAAGAAAGAGCTTAATGATCACGGTATTCAAACTACAAATTGAACATGAACAGTTTCCTTCCATCAAACTCAGCCTCGATAGCGTGTAATATATTCTTTACAATTTGACCATGGCCCGTGGAATGTTTAATTAAGTGTTTTAAGACTCCAGTTTCATGTTATCTAGCACCGCTGTACTATTTAACAAAAGGCATATTTGCACAGAGATAGCCTCAATACTCGAGTTTCATGTTATCTAGCACCGCTGTACTATTTAACAAAAGGCACATTTGCACAGGGATAGCCTCAATACTCGAGTTTCATGTTATCTAGCACCGCTGTACTATTTAACAAAAGGCGCATTTGCACAGGGATAATCTCGATTCGGAGTAAATTCAAATGTGTTTTCTATTTTGTAGCGGTAGTATTTTTCCGTGCTTTGCTTGGAATTTGTGAATATTTTGACAACAAATCAAGGCTTAGCCTGTGCAAATGCGCCTTTTGTCAAATAGTACAGAGGTACTAGATAATGTGAAACTAGAGTATTTTTTGGTAATGTGTATATTCCTTAAACTACCGTTGTAGTCATATTGTTAAAGACGTAATACACGCAATCGAGGCTGAGGTAGATCAGAACTGTGAAACAAGACTAATGACGACAACAAACAAACTACGCATGCGTGAAGGTTTTTCAAAGCCATAGGAACGACAAAGAAAAACTGTAAAACAAAAATACGTATCGACATTTTGGACGTTTATTCTTCATTGAAGGATCCCGACGAAATTTAACGTTCGTTCAGAACGACAGTATATATCATATATATATTGAACAATTGCTTAAAGTGCACCTGACGCCCTTCATGATATTTTGCAAATATGTTGTACATGAGGTGTATAATAAGTGTACTTAATGTTTCTTGATGTCGACCTCTCCTTTTTGAGATATAAACATTTGAAATCTGAAAAAGCAAATGAGGTGACGTCATCCCAGGAATTTGTCAAAGTTTTGTTACAAAGCTGACGTCAGCAAGCTTGTTTTTGTAAAGTAGCGTAAAAATGTTAATTGTAGTGTGAATATTGGTAATACAGATATTGAGCTTTAAAAAATTGCTATAATTATTTCCAGAGAACTTTTGTATATTTAACGAGGCCTGGGATGACGTCACTTCATTTGCATTTTCAGATTTCAAATGTTTATATCTCAGAAAGTAGAGGTCGACATCAAGAAAAATTAAGTACTTCATGTACAACAGATTCGCAAAATATCATGAAGGGCGTCAGGTGCACTTTAAATACTCATAGTCACTTACCAGCATGCAACGCGAGAAATACTGAATTTCGCGGACCATGACAATCGCATATTCAGACATTTTGATATTTTTTACGATGTGAGTGGGTATTTGCGCTCTTACAAAAAATCGTTTAGTGTTTTGTTTTATTTGTTTTCTCGTAATACGACTGGCTGCGAATGAATTATAACACTCAAATCAAAATAAACAACGCAAAGCATGCTGGTAAGTTACCAGGGGTCTCTCGATTATACATGCAAAATCATATAATTGATAATTGTAGATACAGAATAGGTAGTAAGAAATTATTATGGAGTTACTATTGTAACTTGATAATGAGGATACCGATTGAGGATAATGATGATGATTCTGATGATGATGATAATGATGATGATGATGATGATGAAGATGGTGATGATGATGATGATGATAATGGTAGTGATAATGGTGATGAAGATTGTGATGATGATGATAATAACATTAGGATTGATCATGATGATGATGATGATGATGATGATGATAATGATGACAATGATAGTCAATGATAATGTAATGATGATGATGATGATGATGATTATGACAATGATAGTCAATGATAATGTAATGATGATGATGATGATGATGATGATTACATGTATGGTGGCGATGATAACAATAAGGCTTATCATAATGTAGTTTTTGTATGTTGATGATGGCTATGATGCGATGATGTTGATAATAATTGGTCAGTAATTGGCCATGCTGTTGTGGGCTCCTGTCTTCGGACGAAGTTAAATAAATAACATAATGGTAGTGATCACAGTGCTAATGATGAAGCTGATGATGATGATGAAGATGATTGCCTTGGTGTTGATAATGATGACGGTTCCTCAGCCTCTTCTAATTGACGTTACATGTACAATTTTTATTAGATTTAACAATTCAGAACACTGCTCAAAATCATATATAACATTTTTACAAAGACCAAAGCACAATCAATAATTATATCCATAGTCACAGTAGATAACAAAATATTTTGTAATATCAAAATCATAAATACAGATTATTGATAATAAATAATTTTATAATCGATCATTTAAATAAACTCATTGATATTAAATATAGTTAGAGGAATACATTGCTCGTTTGAGTCTCACGAATGGAGCGTGACTGAACGACGGCGGGCTTGTCTTCACGAGGCGATGGCGAGGAGAGTGAGACTACTGTCGTTCAAATAATTACTCGGCTAGAGCTTGTCTTCACGAGGCGCGCGATGGACTACTGGACGATGTAAGTTATATATATTCGTGTAAAAACGATTCAATTTTTCTCCACGAAATGCAGTTCGATTAAGCCTGGTTCACACTAGCGACATAAGCATAAGCAACATACGCAGACTCAGTTGGGCTTTGCTCATTAGCCGCACTTGTCTTTTCTCACACCTAGTCGAGAAATGCTTTACTAAGTCTGCGTTAGCCCGACACAAAGGAGCAGGCTGCATAGGAGGCTAAGTTTGCGTAGCTTGCTTATGCTTATGTCGCTAGTATGAACCAGACTTGAATGGACAGCAGCGCAAACTGTCGTAAGTATTCGAACGACAGTAGTCGCGCAGTAGTACCATTCACAGTTCCCTGCGCCATCTTGAAAGGTAGCTGGGCCTTTGCAACGAAGCGAGACAAACGTTGAGCTTGCAATGATAGAGACACGTGAATAATTGTCTCGTTAGATGTTAAAAGGTCTCTATTATTGCCAGCTCAACGTTCGTCTCGCTATATATAGGCCCGACTACCTTTCAAGATGGCGCAGGGAACTGTGAAGGGGAATATTCCTCGACCACTGTCGTTCAAGAGACCTTTTAACATCACGCGGGACAATTATTCACATGTCTCTATCATTGCAAGCTCAACGTTCGTCTGGCTTCAATGCAAAGGCCCGGCTACCTTTCAAGATGGCGCAGGGAACTGTGAAGGGGACTATCACGAAAAGCGTTGTAATATCCATGAATATAGTTCGTGTTGAGACGACTTCCTTGCATTATCATATCTACATAAGTGTGTGGTTTCTCATTAGTCGTTTTTTAAACTTGACCCCTCCTGACTGTTGCCTGCTTTCTCTTGGTTGGTTTTCAGATGCTTCGTTAACCTGGATAACATCAAACGAAATCAAAATCACTTTAATAACGTCTCAGTCTTCTAGCCAGACACAAGTGCCCTACTAATTTGGGAGACTTACACTCACTCACTACCTCTACATTAAATATTTTAGCACACAACACTCTGCTCGGATATTAAATCACTTTTTTAACCGTTTACTCTTCTAGCCAGACACAAGTGTCCTACTAATTGGGGAGACTCACACTCACTACCTCTACATTAAATATTTTAGCACACAACTCTGCTCGGATATTAAATCACTTTTTTAACCGTTTACTCTTCTAGCCAGACACAAGTGTCCTACTAATTGGGGAGACTCACACTCACTACCTTTACGTTAGATATTTTAACACGCAACTCTGCTCAGGTATTAAATCCCTTTTTAACCTCCCATTCTTGTAGCCAGACACAAGTGTCTTACTAATTGAGGAGACTCAGACTCCCTACCCCTACGTTAAATATTTTAGCACACAACTCTGCTCACATGTTCTTTTTTGTGCATTGAGACGTATGTGAAATGCGCTATATAAGCACACATTACATTATCTTACAAGTTCGTTGGAAACATACCTTTGATCCGTTGTAATCTACAATTGATATATGTACAAATATGGTAGCTTGCTCAAGCCCGTCGAGGCGAATATGTCTATAGCCGGGCAATATGCTTGCAAGTGGTAGGGTAAATTGACCAATGAAATCACGTCCGATAGGATCCTCATCCCATACAACAAAACGTATAAGAGCCAAATCGGGAAATCGTAAGAGGAATACTATTGTCTCCTCCCAAACGGGATTGAAACCTGTTGAAAGAAAAAGGGGATTAGTTAAATAAATATGAGATTTAAGCACATACAAAATCACCAACGATTATTGATGGACTATAACCCATGCAAAATGCTCAAAAATGACCAAAAATGACATTAATTTTGATGAGTTATGGGGGTGGAAAGTTTAGTAAAAAAAATCGACGCGAAACGTTCAGTAAAAAAAATCGACTCGAAACGTTCAGTACAAAAAATCGACCTGAAACGTTCAGTAAAAAAATCGACCTGAAACGTTCAGTAAAAAAAATCGACCTGAAACGTTCAGTAAAAAAAAATCGACCTGAAACGTTCAAAAAAACAAAATCGACCTGAAACGTACAGTAAAAAAAATCGACCTGAAACGTTCAGTAAACACAATCGACCTGAAACGTTCAGTAAAAAAAATCGACCTGAAACGTTCAGTAAAAAAAATCGACCTGAAACGTTCAGTAAAAAAAATCGACCTGAAACGTTCAGTAAAAAGATTCGACCTAAAACGTTCAGTAAAAAAAAAATCGTCCTGAAACGTTCAGTAAACAAAATCGACCTGAAACGTTCAGTAAACAAAATCGACCTGAAACGTTCAGTAAAAAAAATCGACCTGAAACGTTCAGTAAAAAAAATCGACCTGAAACGTTCAGTAAAAAAAATCGACCTGAAACGTTCAGTAAACAAAATCGACCTGAAACGTTCAATAAAAAAAATCGACCTGAAACGTTCAGTAAAAAAATCGACCTGAAACGTTCAGTAAAAAAAATAGACCTGAAACGTTCAGTAAACAAAATCGACCTGAAACGTTCAGTAAACAAAATCGACCTGAAACGTTCAGTAAACACAATCGACCTGAAACGTTCAGTAAAAAAAATCGACCTGAAACGTTCAGTAAAAAAAATCGACCTGAAACGTTCAGTAAAAAAAATCGACCTGAAACGTTCAGTAAAAAGATTCGACCTAAAACGTTCAGTAAAAAAAAAATCGTCCTGAAACGTTCAGTAAACAAAATCGACCTGAAACGTTCAGTAAACAAAATCGACCTGAAACGTTCAGTAAAAAAAATCGACCTGAAACGTTCAGTAAAAAAAATCGACCTGAAACGTTCAGTAAAAAAAATCGACCTGAAACGTTCAGTAAACAAAATCGACCTGAAACGTTCAATAAAAAAAATCGACCTGAAACGTTCAGTAAAAAAATCGACCTGAAACGTTCAGTAAAAAAAATAGACCTGAAACGTTCAGTAAACAAAATCGACCTGAAACGTTCAGTAAACAAAATCGACCTGAAACGTTCAGTAAAAAAATCGACCTGAAACGTTCAGTAAAAAAAATCGACCTGAAACGTTCAGTAAAAAAAATCGACCTGAAACGTTCAGTAAACAAAATCGACCTGAAACGTTCAGTAAAAAAATAGACCTGAAACGTTCAGTAAAAAAATAGACCTGAAACGTTCAGTAAAAAAATAGACCTGAAACGTTTAGTAAAAAAAATCGGCGCGAAACGTTCAGTTAAGAAATACGATTTTTCAAGGGTTATAGTCAAAAATGACTGTTTTAAATTAGCAAGGGTTGTTATCTGTAATATATCTTAAATGAAAAATTAGGATTTTTGATGGACTATAGCCAATACAAAATGCTCAAAAATGCCCAAAATTGACGGTTTTTGATGGACTATAGCCCATGCAAATTGCTCAAAAATGATCAAAAATGACGATTACAAAATTCTCACAAATGACGAATTTTATTGCAATTGTTTGATTTGACAACACAGACAGACAGACAGACAAACAGACAAACAGACAGACAGACAGACAGACAGACAGACAGAGAGGCAGGCAGACAGGCTAGTGTTTCTTACCATTATCTTCTATTGTTTTTGTTCTTTGTCTCGAGCTATCCACAGGAAGCCCAACAGTCTCTATTTCGACGTAAGGATCTATTATCTGTAAAATAAGAAAGAATTGTTTTTTAGGCCATTATGTTTGTTATATAAAGCTGGTCAAGGCCAGGATTTGTTACGTTCTCAGTGGTTCTTTTACGCCCTCAGTGCAGGTTAGTGAGTGTAGTGTGTGTTAGTATAAGCCAGTCACTAAAGGTGGTCATTGCCAGGGTTTATTACATCCTCAGTAGTTCTTTTACATCCCACAATGCAGGTTAGTGAGTGTAGTGTGTGTTAGTATAAGCCAGTCACTGAGGGTGGTCATGTCACAGCCAGGGTTTGTTACGTCCCCAGTGGTTCTTTTACGGCCCCAATGCAGGTTAGTGAATGTAGTGATGTTAGTATGAGCGAGGGTTAGCAAAGGAAGTACACAAGTCTAATATTTGTTATGTTACACTAATACACCTACCTCTCCTCTATCTCCTAGTATACTGTCTTTTGGTTTCGGCAGCTGCTGTCCACTTATTACCTAGGATGGGAAATTAGTACTTGTTCCGTCAACTATATTCGTACGTATGTCACTTAAACTTTCACTTGGATTGTTCATTAATACTTCACTTCTTCTCTTTCTGCAATTGCTTTTTTCTTTCCTTCCTCACATAGCTCGTTTGTTCCTTCGTTTTTTTCTTCGTTTGCTCTTTGGTTTGTTGGTACGTTCGATCATTCGTTCATTCGTTCGTTGGTTCGTTGGTTCGTTGGTTCGTTCGTTTGTTCGTTCGTTCGTTCGTTCGTTCATTTGTTCGTTCGTTCGTTCGTTCGTTCGCTCCTTCGTTCGGTCTTCCCTTCCTTTCGTCGGTCGTTCGTGTTAATATATTTCTCAGTCAAACAATCAGACTTACTCGTATTTTAAGAATCTTTTTCGAAATTCCAGGGATATCTTTATTTGATCTAGGGTCAAACTTTGAATCGCCTTGAACAAAGAACAAAAGAAGATGATACTGATGATCATGATCTGATATCTTAATAAAAATTGTGATAACTGCAAATGATGATGATGATGTTCGAAACTATAATGTTGATGACGATAACCATAACTATGATAAAGGTTATCATAGTGGTGATGATGATGATGATAATAATAATAATAATAATAATAATAATAATAATAATAATAATAATAATAATAATAATAATAATAATAATAATAATAATAATAATAATAATAATGAAGATGGTGATACAAAAATGATCTTGATTATGATGGTGAGATGTTGTTGTCGTTGATAATGCTGCTGCTGATTATAATAAGGATGACGATGATGATGATAGTGATGATGATGGTGATAATAATGATGATGATAATAATAATGATGATGATGATGATGATGATAATGATAATGATGATGATGATGATGATGATGATGATGATGATGATGATGATGATGATAGTGATGATGATGGTGATAATAATAATGATAACGATGATGGTGATGATGATGATGATGATAATGATAATGATGATGACGCGTACCTTTAGCCATGATATCAGGTTTCAAGACGTATCCACAGTTGCCATTGGCTAGAAATTTTCCCTTATTTATTTGCATCATACGGCCATCTGATTGGTAGTTTAACGCCACTAAAAAAGTACAAAAGCAGATAGGAACCCTTCTTATTACGACCAAGACACATGTTCGGTTTAGCGGGGTTCCCAGTTTAATTATAGATGTTATATTTGCAGCTCACCTTGAAAGTAAGCCAGGCCTTCATCGAGGCGAGATGAACGTAACGTTGAGCTTGCAATGATGGAGACCATTTAACACCTTGCGGGACAATAATTAACGTGTCTCTATCATTGCAAGCTCAACGTCCGTCTTGCTTCAATGCAAAGGCCTGCGCGAAAAAATTGTGAAGGGAATTATTACCATAAATCTTAAACGTAATTTTAAGTTGCCCTGAAGTCCAAACATGAATAATTTGAATGCTTTGTAAAATGTTTCACCGCTTATACATATCCTATTACCATCACTGTTTGTGATAGCCCCCTTCACAATTCCCTGCGCCATCTTGAAAGGTAGCTGGCCCTTTACATCGAAGCAATACGATCGTTGAGTTTGAAATGATAGAGACACGTGAATAAATGCTTAAAGGTCTCTATCATTGCAAGCTCAACGTTCGTCTCGATTTGATGTAAAGGCCCGGCTACCTTTCAAGATGGCGCAGGGAACTGTGAAGGAGACTATTTACGTGTCTTATCGAACTACCTAATTGACAGCCACAGTTCCAAAAGCATTGTGGGTTAGGGTTGCTCGAGTCTATCCGGTATCCCGCGGGATATATACGGCATAGTTTACACCTCGTATACTTGATGAACTGAGCGGCTTTAGTGTCGGTATATCGATAGGCCTTGGATTCTGTGATTGATACTACTTCTAGACGGGACTCTGGTGAGAAAAAGATTAATTATATATTAAAGTTAGTTGTGATGATGATACAGACTGCAAAACAGTCCCTACTTTTACGTAATAAAATCGCCGAGGAAGCGAGTTAAAGTTTTATTCGATCAAGCTAGTGAAGTTTTGGCCGATGATGGCGATGGTGATATGATGAAGTTGATGATGATGGAGGTGATGATGATGAGGAGGAGGAGGAGGAGGACGTTAATGGTGTTGGTGATGAGGAGGAGGAGGAGGAGGAGGAGGAGGAGGAGGAGGAAGAGGAGGAGGAGGAGGAGGACGTTAATGGCGATGGTGAAGCCGGTGATGGTGATGCCGATGCCGATGATGATGATGATGAGGAGGAGGAGGAGGAGAAGGACGTTAATGGTGATGCCGATGATGATGATGATGATTGTGTTAGCGGTGATGAAAGGTCAATCAACATTAAGGTAACTTACCATCTTCGTTTAGATCTAGACCCTTGAACGTTATAGAAGGGGTATACGTCACAAGATCTGAAAGCTGTCGACTCAATCTTATAGTCCTCCTGTAGTCACTCTCCTTAAAAACAAGATTCCAACACATGCGTCAAAATTCTAGAAACGTCAAAGCTGCGGCAAGGCACGCCTACGGCACTGAACGAAATCTGCTCTATTGTAAACTTACCCCTCTGCTTAGCGTTCTATTTCTTTTGGAACGTCGTTTTATCTTCTGTGGAAAAAATAGAAAATATAACTTTACTAAACTGAAAACTAGCGAGTAAACTAGTATGGTCTGCGTCGGTGTTTGATATAAACGACAGTTAATAGAATAAAATTTGTACTTGAACACCGTAAAATATGTTGACTTATCTTTACTGACGTTTAGAGCTTTAGCCCTTCGTCGCAGTTTTTACACGGACGAAGGGTTAAAGCTCGAAACGTCAGTAAAGTTAAGTCAGCATTTTTTACGGTGTTACAAATTTCATTCTATTACCTAGTGTAAAAAAGTGGTTAGAATGAAGCATTTGGCGTTATGTAGATTAGCATTTAGAAGCGACAAAATCAGCACAGAATATATTATGCTGGAAAACCCTGCAGACAAAGTTAGTTGTGAGCTTTCGCTGCTTGAATTGATATCATACATAGTGCATTTCGGGCTTGGCATGCAACATGCAACATGCAACATGCAACATGCAACATGCAACATGCAACATGCCACTAGTAACAAAACCTTAACAAAACATCGTTGTCGCGGGAACCACCAAGCTAAGACCGAAAATGAACGCTGGTTTCGTGCCGTGCATGCATGGTAATGTATTGATCAAAAAATCGGCAGACTTCACTTAATTTCTAAATTATATTGCGAATAAACATTGTCAAAAAAATGTGAGTATTTTCACGTGCATGTTTTTGTATTACAATCAATTGGGTTGAGACAACTCTGATATAAATACATTGCCAGCACAAAACCAGCATTCATTTCTGTCTTGGCTTGACGCTTGTTGCTTAGAGCTGCGACAACGATGATTGAAAACGGTGTATAGCTGCTAGAGCATCTTGAAGAGAAAAGCAATTAGCCACTTTCCTATCGAGTTTGGGGCCTGGGACGAGTGAAGTACGCAAAGGCGTCTGGGATCGTTAATCGGTACGCCTTCGTCAGTTGATTATAGTAAATATGGCTGACAAACGATGTTTTCGCTAAGTGACTGAGAAGATATTCCAGGTGCAAAGCTTATGAAACCGATTGACCAATGTACTTGTTCTGTTTTACGACGGTTATTCTAAGAATATATATAGCTGTGTATTTTACGTTTATTGAGAAAAAATCAAGCAATAAAGACGATCAAGTAATGTCGTTTCGATACACCGCCGTAATCTATAATGAAAACCTCGTAGTTGTTTAGCATATTATCACAAAAAATTTCCAATAAATAAATGTCTTAAATGTAGTAATTCCATGCAAGAATGCAATTATAGTTGTGTTTTAAAAGTTTATTGAGAAAAAAATCAAGCAATAAGAACGATAATTTAATACAAGTAGAGTCGTTTCGATACACCGATTAGTTTAATATCTGTGACAAATTAACCGAGTAAATGTCTAATAACCACGCATAATAAACCAGTTTTTAGTATAAAAGTAAACATTTTGAGCTTAAATGTAGTTCTTTTAAGAATACAGTTGTGTATTTTAGGCTTATTGAGAAAAAAATCAAGCAATAAAGACGATAATTACGAGTAGAAGCGTTTTGATACAGATGACAACTTACAATCACCGCCGTAATTTATAATGAAAACATCGTAGTTTTTTACCATATTATCACAAAACTTCGTAATTTTCCGGATCCAGTAAATCATCATAACATGTCTTTATAACTTGGTATTTTACGTTGCTTACTTCAACATAGATATGTATCGAATCGACCAGTTGAAAGGAGTATCGAAACGACCGGACACCGCGTCTGAACAGATACGAGTCATTCGCGAGTCAGCCTTTAAGGAATCATTCCTCAACAAAATATCGTATTTTTTCGCAGTTCTGGATCTTTAGGGATGCAGTAAAACTTGAAGCCAAGAGATTTGTTTCGATAGCTATTAGAACAATTTGGAACGCAGCAGTTATAGTTTGGCATGATTGTTTAGTGTGGTAGTTTACAGTAATCAAACACGAAGGCGTACCGAGTAACGATCCCAGACGCCTTTGCGTACTTCACTCGTCCCAGGCCCCAAACTCGATAGGAAAGTGGCTAATTAATTGCCTTTTAATTTAAAAAAGCAGAGAAAAAATTGTGAGATAGAAGATATTTGTATTGTTATTATTTACAAAGTGAAGGAGAGCTGAAGTTAACGAGATAAAGAGAAAAAAAACATAGAATCAAGAACGTTTTAAGGCCGATTTACACGATATACGATTTTGACCTACGACTGTAGTATACGATTTGCCTACAACATTTAGAGGTACCAATCACACGCGCACGACTAGTCGTATACGATTCGTATACGCCATTGCTAAAATCGTAAGTGATTGGACGAAATACTAGTTCCAGTCCTAATATGGGACGAATCACGTCATTTTCCTACGACAAGTCGTAGGGTTTTGGTTCAAAATCCTACTACAAGTTGTAGGTCGCGTGCGTCAGTCGTAGGCAAGTCGTAGGGGCATTTACACGGCACGACTTGAAGCTCATTTGAGTCGCATACTACAAGTCGCACACGACAATCGTGCCGTGTAAATCGGCCTTTAACATCTGCATATTCTACAGTTAACATGCAAACACTTTGAAGTTAAAGTTGTTACCAATAAATAATAAATACGAATTAGACATTAGCTTATTGGTCAGATTTAGTGAGACTTACGTAGGCAAATTGTGATAAGGAATAATTATGGTGCATATTAATATTACGTAAATGCTGCGGATACTCATTTACAGGAGTTATGGTGCCGTATTAGTGTTACGTAAATGTTGCAGATACTCATTTACAGGAGTTACGGTGCTGTATTAGTGTTACGTAAATGTTGCGGATACTCATTTACAGGAGTTAAGGCAGCATATTAGTGTTACGTAAATGCTGCGGATACTTGTTTACAGGAGTTAAGGCAGCATATCAGTGTTACGTAAATGCTGCGGATACTCATTTACAGGAGTTACAGTGCGTATTAGTGTTACGTAAATGCTGCGGATACTCGTTTAAAGGAGTTGCAGTGCGTATTAGTGTTACGTAAATGCTGTGGATACTCGTTTAAAGGAGTTACAGTGCGTATTAGTGTTACGTAAATGCTGCGGATACTCGTTTACAGACATACTAGTCGGATGGAAAAATTGCAACGTTAAGTTAGCCTATATTTAGTTACAAAACATTAAGCATTGACTTGACAAGGTGCTTACGGAAGTGATGTGTATTCTTTCCAGGTCTTACGTTACCGTGGTTGTCCGTTATTTGTCATTACCGTTACGTTACGATTCGTTACGTGATTGTCCGTTATTTGTCTTTACCGTTACTTTACGATTCGTTACGTGATTGTCCGTTATTTGTCATTACCGTTACGTTACGATTCGTTACGTGATTGTCCGTTATTTGTCATTACCGTTACTTTACGATTCGTTACGTGATTGAGTTACGCTTACGTGATGTCATCAACTGCTACGTTACTGTCGTTATACCGTTATGTTTTCGTATCGATGTTACTGTTACGTTTCCATTACATAATTGTTACGTTATCGTTACGTTACCGACGTCGTACCTTACGTATACCGATCGAGAAGCTTCGACTTCTGTTGATAGTTTTACCGGGCCGTTCTCCTTTGGTGTAATCTTTGGCAGAATATGATCTTGACAGCTGATTGAAACATAGGTATGAAATATGTATGAAATATAGTGACTCAACGAGTTGATTTCACGCGCACTTCCGGCTAATACAAGCAAATCAGTTATTAAAACTGGGGTAATTGCAGCGCTAGGGGGGGGGGGGGGGGGGGTCTGGTGCCACTAGGGTCACTTCTAGACACACCCCTGTTGATTCTATTATATTGAAGTTCTACATCACAGGCCCTTCTCGCCTTAGCGGCTGACTTAGTAACCTAGTTTTTAGCTGTATCAGACTCATTAGTCTACCCCACCCTCCCATCCCCCTCCCCCTGAGAATTATTGCATAGTTTCTAATTATTCATTTCAGACTATAAATCGGCTATGCTATTCCATTCAATTCCAGGTACCCTCACTTTAGTGTCTGACTTAGTAATTTTAATCTGTATCAGACTAATTAGTCAGCCCAGCTGCCCCTCCCCTCCTCCCAACCTCGTTCACAGCCCCCTCTCCCTAAGCGAAAGGAGAAAAAACATTGTTGCAGCATATAAATATGTATTTTGGGCTTGGCTTCGTATCAAAAATACCGTATACAATCTTGAAAACAATGCCATTACCATATATGGTATTGTAGGTGAGAAGTAGCAAAAGACTTAGCGCGCGAGATTTTTTTCTTTGTTTTTAACACGTTGAGATTGCAACAGAACAATAGGCATATCTTTGATACGTTAATTGTCAGCATTTCAGGCTCTCTCACCTTAGTGGCTGACTTGGTGATTTGTTCACTACTTCCTGTACTTTCTTCATCAGCGACTGACGACACGATGGCTGAGCTCAGGTCCCCCCTGGCATCACTCTCATCGTCTCCTTTATTCATTCGTAGCCTGTTTAGAGAAGCTAACGTTCTACGACATTTTCGCTCTTTCATCTTGTGGACGGTTTCATTCTGCAATTATAAAATATAACTATAGAGTAGAGGTTTGCACTTATCAAGAGGGTGTGTGTGTGTGGGGGGGGGGGGGGGGGAGGGGGTTGGTATAGATTTGGGTTACCCTATCTAGTTACAGAGCACTTAGCTTGGGATTAATGCGTCGTGCTTCTCCTATCGCTTCTCTCTTCTTCTTAAAATTCCTGATTGAAAATATTCTAATATACAGAAATACAAGGTAGTCGTACCTGTTATCGCGCACATCCTATTATCGTGCTTTTCGTAAAAAATAATATATATATTTTCTAAAAAAATGCTTAAAAATTAAATGAAAAACAATTATGGCTGCTTATTCTGTTGCAACCAACCGTTTTTGGTGCACTTTTATCAATAAACGTTTACGAAAAATAGAAGATACATATTACCTTACTATCTACTTACATCATCGCACTTGAATTTAAAGCAGTCATCCAGCTCGTCGGCCGAGTCCTCCTCGGTGACTTCGCCCTCCTCTAGTTCAACGCTTAATCCAGTCGGGAGCTTCTTGGTCTGAAAATGAGAAATGCAACTTAAAAAAGCATATATTCAACAAGAATCGCACCACGCTGAGGCTCTTCCGTGAGGTTTGCTCATAATATTCCCCTTCACAATTCCCTGCGCCGTCTTGAAAGGTAGCTGGGACTTTGCATTCAATCGAGAAATGAAAATTATTGTATGAAATAAAAATCTATTGCGTAATATTACAAAGCGTGACAAGACGCACGAGCTTCAGCGGTAGATATGGCCTGTTATTATCCAACTAGTCATAGAGAAGTAAAAATATCGCAGGAGTAGTACTGCATGAATCGAGTAAAAATTTCCAGCGATATTTTTACTCATCTATCTAGCCCTTAAGTAAAACAATATTTTTGCATTATAAAAGAACAAAAACCTTTTAATTGGATAATAAATAGCTTATTAAACAGTTTGATGTGTTATATGGCTGGATATTTTACTCGTTAACATGCATTTTGAATTGCTCAGAGGCTCGTCAAAATACAGCGTTTCACTCGTAAAATATCCAGCCATATTACACATCAAACTGTCTAATAAGATATATATATCCCGAGATAGTGAACCAATGAGAGCGCGCGTTCTTATGCATGAGGCTGTGAATTGTGTACATACTAATATGTAATATGTGTATATTTCTATTCGATTGCTTACTTTAATCAATATCTTGCCCATCAGATCTGTCGGTGATGGAAGGTCTTTCTCATCGTACTTGTCGGCATGGACTAGCTTATTTAGCAACCGTTAAGGACATGTAATATTACATTTTGTGTGAATTCTCGCGCGCTGATTGGTTGATTTACCGTGATCAATAAGAGGACAGACACCCTGTCCTACGTCATCATGTCACACAACACTCGTGTGGAATAGAGGGAAAATTTTCATCGACACAAATATTTTTCACCAAAAAAGGCTGATAAAAACAAGCTACGCTCGTGGTTCCACTTGAGTTTTGAACATTTTTTTGACGTCAAGAGTGAGTCAATAAGAGGATAGATAGACAAATCAATACCATGTGCAATTTGTTGTCTTTTCTTAGCGTGTATAGGTATTTCAATATTCCCCTTCACAGTTCCCTGCGCCATCTTAAAAGGTAGCCAAGCCTTTGGCGCAGGGAACTGTGAAGGGGACTTATTGATATAAGAATAAAACAAACAACAGGCACAATATATAATACAAAAATATTATTAGTGTATAATAACATTCGCTTCGATGCAAAGGTCTGGCTACCTATTACTATTAATATATATTATAATAAAGGATATCTTTAAAAGTCCGCGACATGAAGTCAGCCATGAATCTCTGTTGTTCGACATTACAATGATTCTCAATAGACAGGATCAGTGGATATCTACAACAATAACACAATATTACTATTATAACTGATGACTAAAACAAAAATATAGGCAACAAATCTTTATATCATTTTTTTAATAATTCATATTCATAAAAACGGCATTGTTCATCTTGATTTTCATAGTCAGCATCACTTCCATGGCCATCTTCCTCATCATTATATCACCGCCATCATTATCATCATCACCCTCTAAACAATTATAATAATAGTAATGGAGTCAATAGCTAGAACTAATCATTTTTTGTTTTGCTAAGTCATGCATTTTGTTCCTCTAACAAGGAGTGTTAATTTAGTAAACTACAAATGTCCAAGAAACAATAGACATTCTTCCCTATGCGCATACATCATCATTATCATCATATATATTATTATACTGAATCATCATCTTCATCATCTTCATCATCATTATCATCGTCATTATCGTCATCATTATTATCATCATCATCATCATCATCATCATCATCATCATCATTATCATCATCATTATCATCATCATTGTCATCATCATTATCATCATCATTATCATCATCATTATCATCATCATTATCATCATCATTATCATCGTCATTATCATCATCATTATCATCATCATTATCATCATCATCATCATCATCATCATCATCATCTTTACCTGTTTGTAGTAAATGCATAATCATTGATGTTCAAAATGATGTATCGGAATTTGACTTTTGACGTCATCGTGTACCCATGATACACCACGGGCTCACCATCTTTACCATTCCAACAATCAACTGTTATAGAAAAAGCGGTATTTAGTTTGATTACCTCAATATTAACTCAATAACTACCTTAATAAAATAACTACAAGGAATCACAGTCAGTTAAAAAGAAATTATAATAATAAATTAAGAGCTGCTCATTCAAAGACTTAAGATTGTTACATTGTCTGAGCTCAATTGGTAGATTGTTCCAGAGGGGTATTACTCTATTAAAAAAAAAGTAGCGAAGGTGTCAGTCTTATAATAGGATGAATTATATAGGGGTCCCTTTGTTGCCCTTTGTTGAATGAGAAATTTTAAATGCTGCACGTGTTCTGTCAGTCCCTGCGTGCTTTATAACTGCACACAGCACGGCGCACGTTGTCTATTTCGTAACAAACAAGCTTATCTAACATATCTCTTTTGAGAAGACTTACGTTCTAAGCAGCGACATCCCGACTGTAGAACACGTACATATATATCCATACTGGAAGATGAAGTCAGCTGATCACCCAGTAGATAACTAGAAAAACAATATATATCAATATGCAGAAAGATAGACCGACAAACAAACAGACAAACAGACAAACAGACAAACAGACAAACAGACAAACAGACAAACAGACAAACAGACAAACAGACAAACAGACAAACAGACAAACAGACAAACAGACAAACAGACAAACAGACAAACAGACAAACAGACAAACAGACAAACAGACAAACAGACGAACAGACGAACAGACGAACAGACGAACAGACGAACAGACGAACAGACGAACAGACGAACAGACGAACGACGAACGAACTGAGGTACTAACGAACGAACAATCAAGCAAGCAAGCAAGCAAGCAAGCAAGCAAGCAAGCAAGCAAGCAAGCAAGCAAGCAAGCAAGCAAGCAAGCAAGCAAGCAAGCAAGCAAGCAAGCAAGCAAGCAAGCAAGCAAGCAAGCAAGCAAGCAAGCAAGCAAGCAAGCAAGCAAGCAAGCAAGCAAGCAAGCACACAAACAGACAAACCAACTTACGTGTTGTGCGAAGAAGCAATAAAGTACTGAGTCAAAGGTTTTGTCATGTCCTGGTAGACAGTCTTATGAAGAGGGTTGAAGATTTCACCATCAACACTTAGAAGGTAGTTTGTAAACCCTAGAAAAAGACAACTAGAATTGACAACCTAATTTAACTATTTTATAATTCACTTATGAAAGATAATAATTTTGATAATATTATGGTAATAACAATGAAGATGAAGATGCATGAAGCATGATATTGATGATGGTGATGATGATGATGATAACAATGATTTTGGTATTGACGATGATGATGATGTTAACAATGATTTTGGTGGTGATGATGAGGATGATGATGGAAATGATAATAATGATGATGATAACGGTGATGTTGATAATGATGATGAAGCTACTGATGATTAGGGAGACTCATGCAGCCTACCTCTTTGTTAAATATTTTAGCACAAAACTATACTCGCAAATGATGATGAATAATAATGATGATAATGGTGATGATAATGATGATGATAATGATGATGATAATGATGATGATAATGGTGATGATGTTATGATGATAATGGTGATGATAATGATGATGATAATGGTGATGATAATGATGATGATAATGGTGATGATAATGATGATGATAATGGTGATGATAATGATGATGATAATGATGATGATAATAATGATGATAATGGTGATGATAATGGTGATGATAATGATGATGATAATGATGATGAATAATAATGATGATAATGGTGATGATAATGATGATGATAATGATGATGATAATGGTGATGATAATGATGATGATAATGGTGATGATAATGATGATAATGGTGATGATAATGGTGATGATAATGGTGATGATAATGGTGATGATAATGGTGATGATAATGATGATGATAATGGTGATGATAATGATGATGATAATGATGATGATAATGATGATGATAATGATAATGATAATGATGATGATAATGGTGATGATAATGATGATGATAATGATGATGATAATGGTGATGATGTTATGATGATAATGGTGATGATAATGATGATGATAATGATGATGATAATGATGATGATAATGATGATGATAATGATAATGATAATGATGATGATAATGGTGATGATAATGATGATGATAATGGTGATGATAATGATGATGATAATAGTGATGATAATGGTGATGATAATGGTGATGATAATGATGATGATAATGGTGATGATGATAATGATGATGATAATGGTGATGATAATAATGGTGATGATAATGATGATGATAATGGTGATGATAATGATGATGATAATAGTGATGATAATGGTGATGATAATGGTGATGATAATGATGATGATAATGGTGATGATGATAATGATGATGATAATGGTGATGATAATAATGGTGATGATAATGATGATGATAATGGTGATGATAATGATGATGATAATGGTGATGATAATGATGATGATAATGGTGATGATAATGATGATGATAATGGTGATGATAATGATGATGATAATGGTGATGATAATAATGGTGATGATAATGATGATGATAATGGTGATGATAATGGTGATGATAATGGTGATGATGATGATGATAATAATAATGGTGGTGATAATCATGGAAATCATAATGATGATGACAACGAAGATGAAGATAAAGGAAACTGAGAATGAGAAAGATAGCTATGTTCTTCTCACCATCTATTCCTAGTATTTCATTCTCTCTATTCGTCTCAGACGGCTCGTGTTTTTCAATGATGTTCTTACAGTAGTCTTTGTCGATGTCGTCATGCTGAAAAAGATAGCAACAACTTTAACAAAACTGAGAATTGTCTCCCGTGCTGATTGGTTTGAGGGCCATGATGACAAATGACGTTAATGATCGCGCATGTTCAAAACAGCTGAAAAATTAAAAGTTTCAATGGTCATCTTCATAGTTCCCTGCGCCATCATCTTAAAAGAAACGTTGAGCTTGCAACATCCTCGGGAACCCAGGGGTAATCTTCTGTCGCTCGTTTCTCGCTCCCAGAATAAATACCCCTGGGAACATAGTCTGTTGAAGCTTGTTCCGGAAGTCAAAATTCAAACTTATTTAACGACTTTCTTTGAATGGTTATCTTGATTTTCATTGGTCGACCAAATAAGGTCGACCAATCAGGAAAGAGATGAATTTTGACTTCAGGAACAAGCTCCAACAGACTACGTTCCCAGGGGTATTTAATCTGAGAGCGAGAAACGAGCGACAGAAGTGATTACCCCTGGGTTCACGAGGATGAGCTTGCAAAGTTTGTCTCGCTTCAAATCAAAGGTCCTGTGAAGGGGACTATTTATTGCGTGAGTGCGCAAATAAATTTAGATTTAGGTCTATTAATTGTATAGGTCTAAATTACCCCTTGTTCTGTCTTTAGGAAGTTCATTAGTTGCTCTCTACTCATTGACTCTTTGCCGTCACCGTATCTGATAAAAGAATAAGAAAGGTTGCACTAGCTGGTCACCAGAGGCTTGACTAACTCTCTCAAAATACTTTGCGGGAGAAAGTTAGTCAACCCTCTGGTAACCAGGGTAATGAAAGGTTTATCTCGAGGAATCTCGTCTTAGGCAGATTGATGATGATCATTATTAAGACCATTACCATCATTATCATCATCATCATCATCATCATTATCATCATCATCATTATCATAATTACAATTGCCACCACCATTATCATCATGATTATTATCATTATCATCAATATTATTATCATCATCAACAACATCAACATCTGCATTACCATCATTAACATCTTCTTCATCATCACCACCATCTCCTCCGCCACCACAATCATCATCATCATCATCATCATCATCATCATCATCATCATTATCATCAATATCAAGATGTCTTACTTCATAAGCAGCATGTATATCTCGGGTCTTGTCGAGATGCTCTTGTAGAATGACGCAAACTCCTGGAAGTCCAACAGACCCTCTGAGTCCTCGGTGTTAGTGTCAGCGGAGATAAACGTCTCTTTCAGTTGTTTATTGGAGATCTTGACGTTGATTTTATGCATCAACGAGAAGACTTCGTCAAAGCTTAGGAGCCCGTCACCGCTCTTGTCAGCGGTTAGGTAGATTTCTTTAAGCCATCTTTGCAGCCAAGGTTAAGGATGGTGCCTTCATTAATTACTATAATAGTTATATCCAAATATTTTGAACAATAATTCAATCTGAACTGTTCTTCATTTGTTCTGTTTGTATGATCCTTAGTATATTTCTCTGTCTGTCTGTCTGTCTGTCTGTCTGTTTGTCTGTTTCTTTTCTGACTTTTTTTATTTATGACAAAAACTTTATTCATAATAGTGGGTTGCCTGTGTTGAGCCCACATTTTCTTGGTCAGTGACTAAATAGTATGGGTATGGCCACCATTTTGTAAATCATAGTATGCAAAGTTTAAGTTCAATAAAGCCAATTCAGCATGGTTTATTACAACACTTTGCATGTTTTGTTCAGTGATTGATCGATCTTGCACCATTGAAAAGCTGCGTTTTCGTTGGCCCCTAATACAGTACTACTATTGTTTGGTTAGGTTGAGGGTAAACAATGTTTCGATTTCGTGCTGACTAGTACTGTCCTGTTTTTTTTTTTTTTACTCTAATGTTCATTAAGAACAGCAAAACTAATGAAAGGCAAAGGATACTGGTCTCTTGCTCTCTGTCTTTGAGAATGCTCATCTTCACCTGAAAATAGAAAAATCTTTACTTGTAATTTAACCAAGTGTGCTTGTGCTTGTGCTTGTGCTTGTCTCCAATCGATATCACTTAAAATAACCTCGTGTGAACGAACCGCAAGTTAAAACACCCACACACTTTTAGTACTGGAGCCACCAGGCAGACACCCATGAATTTTGGTGCGGTATTTTTAACTATAAAAAAGCCCTTTTTAAATATTTCGAGTCAAAATTGTCCACTTGATAGTTTGACGTCAGTTGATGTTTTGACAATGTTCTAAACATCAATATTTGCGCAAAATTAATTAATTAATCGGCCAATGTTTTAAAGCGCATCTTGAGTTTTGGTGCAGCATTTGCAACTATGAAAAAACCTAAATTAATGTCAATAAAGTGGTACCTCTACTAAGCGGTCACCCATTAAGCGGTCACCCTTTATTAGGAGGCCACAATAAAAAGTCCCAAATCAATTCCTATACCTATTCTATACCTCTATTCAGCGGCCAACCTCTATTAAGCGGCCACTTTGGAAAGTCCAGAGGATGATCGCTTTTAAAATAGAGGTACCACTGTAATCTAAATTTACCTGAATGTTTAGCCATAAGGTATCGTAATCCAATCAACCATTGGATGCTCTCCTCTCGTGTAGACGCGACGAGATCAAGCGTGACAAATGTGTCCCCGTGTATGATGGTAAAACAACGTTCTTCTGGGTATAACTCATTGCACTGAGAGAAGGCATCAGAGAGAGTTCCTTCGCGGATTTCTTTGAGGGAACAAAGTGGAACTGCAAAGAACATTGATGGTTTAGAGGACCCTTCTGTAAACCACTAATTGTGATGTTGGTATCCTCAATAAAGATGTTTATTATTATTATGAAAAATCTATGAAGGGGTCTTTTTTAGTAATAAGGGGAAAATAGAAAAGGGTTCAAGAAAGATCTTCAGCCGCCATTTTGTGACCTAATTCATATTATGTGGTAATGAGACAGATGAAGTTTATAATTAATATAATAATTGAACGAATCAGCGATATTCAATTTGGACGAAAGTTCTGTTTTCATCTCCTGTCGCAAGTATATACTCTTTATTAGTTGAAAATTGTATCATTGTGACAAATAAATCAACAAAAACAACAAATAACATTAAAGAATGAACTGATGAATTAATCATATATGGACTAGAACAAGTGAATAGGTAGATGGATGATTGGATGGATTGATGGTTGGATGGAGGAAGGAGGGAAGGAGGGAAGGAGGGAAGGAGGGAAGGAAGGAAGGAAGGAAGGAAGGAAGGAAGGAAGGAAGGAAGGAAGGAAGGAAGGAAGGAAGGAAGGAAGGAAGGAAGGAAGGAAGAAAGGAAGGAACGAACGAACGAACGAACGAACGAACAAACGGAAAAAAATAATGAACGAATGTTTTCTCGTGACATACCGTGAATATCCCACTCGTCACTTGTATTTTCTTTGCATACACACTCTACTAAAGGCTTGTGTGTATACTAGAAAATACAAGTGACTTGTGGGATATTTCACGGTATGCCACTCAAATCATTGTTTAACTAATATCTATTTATAACCTATTCTTAATATTTTTAGTTTTTTTTTAATGTCAATAATAAGTATACTGATATCAAGTTTAAGTAGTAATCACGACCATAATTGACTTAAAATGACTGACCAATGAGAGAACAAATAACTATAATTACTGATAGAGGAATTATAAATAAATTAACAAAATAAATAAATAAAAGCGTGTAATGCATGTTATTGGAAAAATGTTTACAAAATGATACGTTTGAAATTACGAATTAACTAGGGTGCAACAATACACCCATTTTAAAAAGGTTGTCCAAGGCGATAGGCCATTTCAAGATGGAAATGAATTATAAGCATGCATACACCTATTTCAAAAAGGTTGTCCAAAGCCATAGGTCATTCCAAGATGGAAAGGAATTATAGGCATACACCTATTTCAAAAAGGTTGTCCAAGGCGATAGGTCATTCCAAGATGGAAATGAATTATAAGCATACACCTATTTCAAAAAGGTTGTCCAAAGCCATAGGTCATTCCAAGATGGAAAGGAATTATAGGCATACACCTATTTCAAAAAGGTTGTCCAAGGCGATAGGTCATTCCAAGATGGAAAGGAATTATAGGCATACACCTATTTCAAAAAGGTTGGCCAAGGCGATAGGTCATTCCAAGATGGAAAGGAATTATAGGCATACACCTATTGCAAAAAGGTTGTCCAAGGCGATAGGTCATTCCAAGATGGAAAGGAATTATAGGCACACACCTATTTCAAAAAGGTTGTCCAAGGCGATAGGTTATTCCAAGATGGAAAGGAATTATAGGCGTACATCTATTTCAAAAAGAGTGTTCAAGGCGATCGGTCATTGCACTCGCACGGGGTTTATGATAATTATTCTCGTCAAGAACTTAAAGGGTGTTGTTTAATTTACTGAGCAACTAATTATATAAAAATGAGTCAAAAATTATTCCCACCTACAGCTAGAATTTTACGGCATATCATTCCAGTTTCATGGTATCTACAATCATGTGCAAAATTGTTGGGACTTTTTTTATGAGCGTTTTCGTTTTCGTTTCAAAAAATATACAAAATTTATCAATTTGATTTGCAAACCCCCTTTTCCCCCTAAGCAATGTTGATTGGTCTTTCAAATGACAACCGTTTCACATTCCGATAATTCAACATTGATTCGGGGGAGAGGGGGAAACGGAAAAATTATGTTGAAATATATTTCACGTAAAAATCAGATAACTGTCCTAAGGTATTTTGCACATGATTGTTGCTAGCCTATCCCTATCCCTATCCCTATCCCTATCCCTATCCCTATCCCTATCCCTATCCCTATCCCTATCCCTATCCCTAAGGATAATTCCCATTTCGATGAAATATAAAAGTGTTTTCTATTGTTTAGCGGTAGCATTTTCACGTTCTTGGCTTGGAATTTCGGAATATTTGTTGCTACAAATCGAGACTGTTAATATCCTGTAAAAATGTGTCTTTTGTTAATAATTTAATAAACTTGTTTAAATTTATGTTTTAAGAAAAAGAAAGCTTTCATGTGATAGACATTTACCATAAGATTTAAATTTTCTATCAGCTATAAGATTAAATTTGCTATCAGCTATAAGAGTTTGAAAAATCAGAAAAACATCAAAACGAGGCATCAAAGGCCTCAGCAGAAAGTTATATACAAAACTCTACATTTTTCATTGAGCATAACTTCTTTGGTATTTTAGCCAGAGCATCAAAACCTTCCAAACATGCCTATTTGAGGTGGTTCTTTCATATGACAGTGTGAATTAACATATCGAAATGTCTGTTTTCTTGAAAAATCATTTTCCGGTACATATTATGATATTTATGAAAGTGGACAGTGGCTATAGATAAAGTGAAGCTGTAGCAAAAGGATTTTAAACTAAAAAGGAACTTAAGGAGGCTCGGGTCAGTAATTTTCGCGCTCACCCAGCGACGTTTGAAAGGCCGTAGTTCCCGCGTCAGAGGGTATTTTGACAAGATTTTTTAACACTTGTCTACATATAGAATAAAGTTTTTAAAAAAGTTATTTTTAATAAAATCGATAATATTTTAGCCGACAAATGATAACGCCGCCGAATTTCTATGTAGCCTATTTTAAGGAAAAATCGACCTAAACTTTTAAAACCACATAGCCTACTTTAAAGCTGTTACCTAGGTCAACAATCTGGCAAAGTTTTAAAAAAATTCATCTCACCGATTTTGAATAAAAACGGGACAATTTTTTTCAGTGTAAAAAATCATTGTTTTATAATATTTACCGATAACAACGGACTTTGTAAAGATAAATCAAAATCCTTCCAGCCAGGTATTAACAGGACATTTTTCTACATTGTCCGTGAATTTCAACAAATTTAGTCCACGGGATGTTTTTTGGGAAAGGATATAAATCGGCAAAAGTTTGTCAGTTTTTGTGCAAAACCTCTAATTTTTACTTCTGAGCACGCTAACGAAAAAATCTGAGATAATTTATTTTTATTTTTTAGCTATCAAAAGTTCACTATATTTTCAAGTGCGCCTCTAAATTTTATAGTGATTGAAATATTTTGAGGCGGTCAAATAAAATTCTGAACGTGGGTATAAAAAAGCAAAAGCATGCAAATCATGTATAACTCGAAAATAAAAACAAACCGGCCGCTGCAAAGCGAAGGCAAATATACCCACGTTCAGAATTTTATTTGACCGCCTCAAAATATTTCAATCACTATAAAATTTAGAGGTGCACTTGAAAATATGGTGAACTTTTGATAGCTAAAAAATAAAAAAAAGTTATCTCAGATTTTTTCGTTAGCGTGCTCAGAAGTAAAAATTAGAAGTTTTGCACAAAAACTGACAAACTTTTGCCGATTTGTATCCTTTCCCAAAAGAAATCCCGTGGACTAAATTAGTTGAAATTCACAGACAATATAGACAAATGTCCTGTTAATACCTGGCTGGAAGGATTTTGATTTATCTCTTCAAAGTCTGTTGTTATCGGTAAATATTATAAAACAATGAATTTTTCCTAGGAAATAAAATGACCCGTTTTTATTCAAAATCGGTGAGATGAATTTTTTTTAAACTTTGCCAGATTGTTGACCTAGGTAACAGCTTTAAAGTAGGCTATGTGGTTTTAAAAGTTTAGGTCGATTTTTCCCAAAAATAGGCTACATAGAAATTCGGCGGCGTTATCATTTGTCGGCTAAAATATTATCGATTTTATTAAAAATAACTTTTTTAAAAACTTTATTCTATATGTAGACAAGTGTTAAAAAATATTGTCAAAATACCTTCTGACGCGGGAACTACGGCCTTTCAAACGTCGCTGGGTGAGCGCGAAAAATACTGACCCGAGCCTCCTTAAATTGACAATACATATTGCTGAATATTTGGTTTTCTGTTTTATATTAACGTGAATCCATACTTTTTTATATGCTTGGATTTTTTTTTTTTGCGTAACTTTTTGTTTGTATTTTATAATTTTATTTCATAATTTTTTTTATAATTTTTCTTATATTATCTCATTTTTTTGCCGTTACCTCAAATATATATTTTTTTAAATATTTTGAAACTATCAATAATTTCTCGAATTTTTAATTTTCGTCATTTGTTCTCGTTTCTTATTCTGTTTCGGTATTTGATCCTTTGTTTTCTTGATATTTCTTTTCTTTTCTATTAACATTGCACTTAATTCCAATCTAAATCCTTTGTTTTGTATTTTTCAATCCACTACGTACATAATCCTATCTGCCAGACTCAATTATCTTTGCTATTTTTAAACTTCGAGTTATAAATTCATGTCGAATTGACGTATAGTCGGTTAGCTATCATCATATTGAATTATTTGAAATGAAAATTGGTGATAAAGATTTCTTCTCATTTAGGTAATCTTTTAATTGTGAAATTGGCTTAACGCTTTTCTTTGTAAGGCCCGCAGATAGCCGTAAAATAATCCATGGGATTTAATGAATTGGATTTTAAAAAATGATAAAAATAACCGCGAAGTTAATCTAGAAGATTAATTAGTTTTCAATATGTGAGGAACAAAACTCGAACAAATGGGGAAAATGTAGTATTTTGGGGGGCATTAAAACCACTTTAAATTGGTTAAATATCAACATTGCTTAATCGGAATAGCATTGAACATTTTTAGCAAATGGAAACAATTTTAAATTTGATGAATTAAATGCTTTTTACTATGGAAACATTGACAATCGAATATTTTAGCGGCAGAGAAGAACATTTTTTTCTTCAATAAATGAGAATTCAGAATAAAAGAACTAATCGATATAAAAAATGAAAAAGTTTAGATAGTTAATTTTTTTTTTAAATAAATGAATATAATAATAACAAGAAAGCTTTTACAATGTTTTCTATTGATTAACATAAAAAGCCGATAATTTTAAATAAAACTTACAAGAAGAATGCAATTGAAAAACAGAATTTTCGAGGAGATTTTATATGAAAACTTATTAATGATAAAAACAATTGTGTTTATCAAAATGCAGAGAAATACAGATATTTAGGGGGAAATTGCCAAAAAAAATTAAATATTTTAATCACATATTATATTCGATGAATTTTTGCTCCCCGAAAGAGAAATATTAAAAAAAATACAATAAAATACACCGATAAAATGTTTAAAGAAAGTTATAAAACAAAACATATCTATATAATTATTGTTATATTAAAAATTTCAAATGAAAAAATTTTCACTGAGCTGAGCAAAATGATGAAATATTAACAAAGAAATAATTTACGAAAAAAGTGAAAACATTTTTGAACAATGTAATAAAATGCTTTGAATTGATAATCTGAATTATACTTTAACTATCGTAGTTCGAAAGAATAACATTTAGCAAAATATTACGAAAATATAAGGTAAACAAATAACAAGAATGATGAAAATTAACATTTCAATAACTTTAATATATTCTTTTAGTATTTTTGAAGGCGAAATTTTCATTACAATACTGAATGAAGTCGAATTCAACATAATCAAAAATAGGAAAATTTGTGTCAAATTTTAAATAGGTATGAATTTTAAAATTTTAAAATCTTTTATATTTTTTGGGGCCGGGTAAATCATTAAAAATGTACCAAAAACACAGAAAAATGTATGTTCAAATTTGAAGCACAGTTTTAGACTAAAGTTATAATAATTAAAGAAAAAAACATTTTTATCGTTCTTGTAATTAGCAATGAATTTGAAATCATATCGAAAGTAGAAGAAACATTTTCAAATTATAAAATGCCTAGTTCTTTAACTTAGAAAAAAGGTTTACATTTTGTAAGCAAATATAGTTGTATTCGGTATTGTTTTGGATAGATAATTAGCATTACAATGACAGAAATAATGTTTATTTTGACAAACAAAAAACTATCAAAATAATTTTAGTGAAATCACACTGTTAAATCTGTGAACTGAAAACACTTATACATTTAGCTGTGAAAATACCCATTAAGATGTCAAATCAGAAGAAATGATATTCATAATGTTTATAAGTATAAAATGAACTTACTTCTCGCTTTGTCCCCTTTCTTGGACGGTGACCAGCATAAATTTGTGAGCTCAGAATCCAGAAAGTACGTCCTTGGATATTTCTTCGACGAATTCCTCAACTTGATCAAGTCACTTCCATTTTGCATTAAATTTATGGATTCTTCAGCTATTAAAACGTGAGAGACACAACTAATTAAACCTTTAAAGTTTACTTTTTAGCTTTAGTTAGATAAATAAGGTCTTATTTGCTCAGAAAGTGCGCTTTCCAACTGAGAGTTTACCGTTTGCAAATCTTTGCTTTCCCGCGCTTTTCGGGTCGCGCTTGCCTCTGTTTTCGCGCCATCTTTGCAATGATTTCGATACAATAGTATCATCTTTTCCTGTCTCTGCAGCGGCTTCTGCCATTTTTGTGCAACTTTTCTCGCCACAGTTTAGTAGAAGGTCATCTTGTCCTGCCTTAGGAGGTTCTGTGGAGGAGCGAATGAGATTAATTTGGCGTTAGAAGTGAGATTTCGACAGGTGATGTAGTCTCATGCGGGTACAAGTTCATGTTTTATAAATGTCGTACTGAAAGCGTTGTAATAGGCTTACGAAATATCAACAATTATTGACCAAAAATCATACATATTCTAACTATAAATAACAACATTGCTTCTCATTATGCTAATCTCTAATTCTGCAAACTTTGAATGGAATTACATTTTGTTTTTGTTGAAAAAATGTCGAAATTGTGAAGATGTTT
The DNA here is from genome assembly GCA_949775045.1 of Metridium senile. Taxonomy (NCBI): domain Eukaryota; kingdom Metazoa; phylum Cnidaria; class Anthozoa; order Actiniaria; family Metridiidae; genus Metridium; species Metridium senile. The sequence continues at coordinate 18,659,726 of OX459103.1, forward strand.
TGATTTTTCTTCACAATGGAATCTCACACTTTCTCGACAATACACTAAACCAAACATCCATATTCAAAACTACAAAATAGTACACTAATATCTCCCACACTTATCTCTAATTCTTTAAATTTTGGAGAATTTGTGATTTCCTTTTATGCAAAATGTTACAGTATATGGAGTTGTTTTCAAATTTTTCTTGAAGTGTCATTTGTCCAAACTTGTTGTTTTGCCTATTTTAATTAACCACAGTTTATAATTTCCGTATTTTAGTTTCTTTTGTCGTCTTCTCCAAGCAAGGTTCAATACTTTGGAATTAATTAAAATTCAAGAATTCAAACTGAAATTATATCAGTTGAAACGCTTTGCAGCATTTAAAGTATCAAATTACAATTCATAGATTTAAAATGGCAAAATATATATTTGAAATTAAATTATGAGTAGATCCATTTTGGTCACTAAAAATCACAATTATCATAAATATTTACACTAATTATTTTAACTTATTCTTTAAACTATAAACCTTTCTCTATCTAACTTTGAACTAGTTTGATTTTATTACATATAATCGAACATGTTTAATAACAAATAATTGCAACTCATACACCGTATAAAAGAGAGTGTTACTTACTGACGTTTAGGACGTTAATCCTTCGTAGGAGTAAAAATGGTTCAGGCTTATACACCGTATAAAAGAGAGTGTTACCTACTGATGTTTAGGACGTTAATCCTTCGTTGGAGTAAAAATGGTAACTTATACACCGTATAGAAGAGAGTGTTACCCTGACTGACGTTTAGGACGTTAATCCTTCGTCGGAGTTAAAATGGTTACTTATACACCGTATAAAAGAGAGTGTTACTTACTGACGTTTAGGACGTCAGTGACCAACTTTTTTGGTCCACTTTTTTCAAAAAACCTTTACGCAGAAAATAGTCAATACTGAGATCAGAAGATATATATTATTTTTTTGCGAAAAGCACGATAATGGGATATGCGCGACAATATATAGGTACGACTATCTTCATTTGTCTGATTCGTGACCTCAATTGTTTATATTTGAGTCTTCGTATAAATAAACAATGGTTTGAATTTTACGTAAATACATTAAACGTAAAAAAATATCTAATAGCTTATTCTAGCAAATAATAATATAAATATCAACTCGTTTCGACGCATCAAGCGTCATTTCCAAGACAGAAAACATGATTGCAGAGTGAATATGTCCCGAGGAGTCTTAAAACAGCTTGGCCTTGATCGCGGAGTCACTTTGGACATGTTCTCCAGAGCAATGATGCAGCCTCTCTCTTTCTAGATACATTGAACTCTAAACACACTGCTCTGCATGCAGTTCACAATGCAGATTTTGATATTATAATTTACTGTTAAAATCTTGACGAAAACTACAATTATTCAAGACAAACAATAAATAACAAACACATACTTTTTTAGTCTCTGAAATTGTATTGATATGAAAGTACTATCAAATCGAAATAATACAAATTATCTTAGGATTTCCATAATTAAGATCATCATTTCAAATCAATTAGGATTCCAAATTGACTCCAACTTCGATTCGATACGTTCAAATATAAATAAATAACTTATCTTTCTAGGTAGGCCATAATACAGTTCAAAAATAAGCATTTTTGCTTGACAAAATGACAATATCTATCCCGCTGCTGGCAAGGCTGTAAGCTATATTCCATTTTAAATTTGGCTCAATTCGGCTGGGTTTTATCAACTGCAATTCAACGAATTCTAGCTCGAAGAATACACATTTGAGGTCATATTTTAACTGCAAAGCTAAACATAATTGTTTTTGAATGACTTACGTTTTTAAGGTCGCGATGTCTTCGGCAGATATGGAACAGTTTTGTTGTTTTAATTGAACAATTGTGCTATGACGTAGTTTGAAATGATATGAATAATTCTTGATTGATTGGTTCATTGCTAGACTTTGAGATAATTATGGTCATAATAGAGGTGATAATGACAATGGCGTAGTTGATAATGATGATGTATATGTCTGTTTCAAAAATCGGCGTCGCAGCCGAAGCTACAGTCCACACATTAAAGTCTGCATATTTTGATCCATGGATTTAACGGACGATATATGTTCGGAGGGTCTACAATAGGTTTGGCGGGATGCGGGATATGCCTTTTTTTAAGGGCGGGATACGGGATTTTAACAAAAATCAGAGCGGGATGCTGGATTCTGTATTTCGAGCGGGATCGGGATTTCACCTTCAATCAATCAATCAATCAATCAATCAATCAATCAATCAATCAATCAATCAATCAATCAATCAATCAATCAATCAATCAATCAATCAATCAATAATCAATAAATCAATCAATAATCAATCAATAATCAATCAATCAATCAATCAATCAATCAATCAATCAATAATAATAATAATAATTTCATTGACCTTCATCGAGTACATTAAAAAAACACACACACAGGAAGCCCAAACACACAGATATCTTCTCGCGTATCAGTCCTATGGATCCACTTGACCAAGTTTGTATTCGGCTGCACGCAATCAACTACGTTTAATATGATGTACTTCACGAAACCTTTGTGGTTCTTGTTTGTGATATTAATTTCAATCCAAGGAAGTCTAGTTCAGTCGGCAAAAATCCTACTGTATCCTGGCTTCGCAGGCAGTCATGTCATGGCGTTGGCAAGGCTTGGGCAAGAACTAGCAAAACGAGATCATGAGGTGATTATATTATGAAATATTGTTATAGTTGAGTGATTTTCCTTCCCCGTGTAAGAACAAGTTTGTAGAAGTTGATAAATAACAAAAGATAAAAGGGTTTTGATTTCACTAAGGGTAGTAACTATGGCTTTGTCAATTGTTTCGAGGGCGAGAGAATATCATTGTAATGCTAGCGGGAATTAAACCCGGATCGTGATTCATGCCTGCATGATCTTTTTAAAAATCATTTCAATTACCAGGTCCTAATAGCTGTGTGCTACTCGTTCTAGCCATTCTAGTTAATTAGTTTAGTATTAATTTACCAATTGTTGTCATTTGTAACTGCCGCGTTTTGTATTGAATCTAGATCGGTGGACATGCAACAAGCTTTGTATTCTACTGAATCACTCTGCAGTGAACTGCATACAAATTATTCATAAACTTATCAATATACAACTGCACAGCCATATCCATTAGTGAGCATGTCATTTCTTTAGCCAGTTATATTAAGTCCTAGTGTACATGGATAACGTGAGGAGAGTTATATAATATTTCATTTAAAAGAATTCAAGTTGTGGAAAAGGCTAGTAAAGAGATACCTTCGATAATAAACTCAAAAATTAGTAATTAAAACTATCGAGTAAACTAGTATAGGCTGCGTCGGTGTTTGATATAAACGATAGGTAATACAATGAAATTTGTAACACCGTAAAAATGTTGACTTAACTTTACTGACGTTTCGAGCTTTAGCCCTCCGAAGAAAGGGTAAAGCTCGAAACGTCAGTAAAGTCAAGTCAACATGTTTTACGGTGTTACACATTTCATTATAATATTACCTATCATTTATATCAAACACCGACGCAGCCTATAATAGTTTACTCGCTAGTTTCTATTTAATCTAATTTACATTTCAAATACAAGTCACTCAGTAGTGGTCATATTCATTGTGCTTTAAGTTTGTATGGGCTTTACAATGGTGTTCATGTGATCTGATTCCTCATATCGGATTGGCTGGAAAGCTTATTCTACAAGTAAAGTTAAGTTAACATTTTTACGGTGTTACACATTTCATTCTATTACCTATCATTTATATCAAAGACCGACGCAGCCTATACTAGTTTACTCGCTAGTTTCCATTCAGTACTATTTTACTAAAATACCGCTTGACCTTATTACTATGCAAAGCAATGTGCACATTCGACAATCCACAGATGCATGTGCGGTCAAAAGACAGATACACCATCATGAATGGACCTTATACGTCAGACCTTGCAAAGCAAAAACAATAAAGTGTTTCTGTTATGTTATATAAAGACTATACATTTTTATGTACAAGCATCTGAATGATGAATGTATTCTCATTGAGAGCTAACTAATAATACATTTTAAATTTGGTCATATTCCGACTCAACTTATATTTTTGTCAAATGACCAAATAAATCTTGAAACCTTTCATATAAGAACCAATCTAATCTTTTAGGCTCAAGTGGTTCTTTTTTAACAGGTGCTTAAAAAGCCAATTTTAGCCTAATGGTTATTTTACTCCGACGAAGGGCTAAAGCTCGAAACGTCAGTAAAGATAAGTCAACATTTTTTTACGGTGTTACGTTACAAATTTCATTATATTACCTATTATTATATGGCTACGATAGTACGCGCGCTCTGATTGGCTGATTTCCGGTCTGATATTTTCCCATATCAGACCGTTACCATGACAACGGTCCAATTTTCGTATTTTTTTTTTTTTTTCAGAACGTAAAATTAAAAACAACTTGTAAAGTATTGCAATAAATCTTTTGTTAAAGTTTTACCTTTTCATACCTGCAAAGTGTCTTTAGCCAGTTTAGTTTGTGTGTTTATTCATTCAATAATGAGAGATTCGGCGATAAAATATTTGTGATTTCGTATATCGCTAAGAAAAAAAGCCATATATAATAAACGATTTATTAACCTCGCTTGTTCGGTCTCTCCGGAAAAATATCAGACCTCGGTCTTTTTGTACGGACCTCGCTGCGCTCATTCCGTACTGTCAAGACCTCGGTCTGATATTTTCCCGTACAGACCTCACGCTCGGTTAATAATCCTTTATTATTTAATTCCTAGGTTACAATACTGGTGAGCTCAGGTGACAAAGCCGTCCAACAATTACCTGGAATAACCTACGCTACCTACGACGTACCATTTGACATGGAATACTTTGAAATAAACATACTCCCCATGCTTTTATCAAACAAAAACATGGATCAATTACGTGGCATTCAAAAAATAGAAGCTCTCTTCTCCATCGGTTGCGATGCCCTGTTAAACGATAAGCACCTCTTGGATACTTTCAAAGATTTCAACCTGGTTGTAGCTGATCGTTACTTTCTCTGTGGTGCTTTGATAGCAGCCCGACTTGGTGTCCGAAGAGTCGATTATGGAAATTTCCGCTTGCCATACCTAGTTCGTTCCCATGAGTCAATTTTCTCGACGTCATATCTTCCTTGTCCGCTTTCAACCAATCCAACAAAGATGACTTTCTTCCAAAGAGTTGGTAATTCCCTGATGTATTGTCTCCTCCAGTCTACAAGCAGTTACTTAACGTCTTACGTACCCTCAAATGGAAAAAGTTAAGATCAAATATGGTATCATGCCAGATAAAAGTCTTTATGAGATTCTTGAGGATGTGGAGTTGACTCTATTGAGGGCTGATTTTACTATGGACAACGCGCAACCCTTACGACCAGGTACGCTAACAAACCATTCTGAGACCGGCAAGGAATTGTGGGTACATATGTATTTACATAATTCTTCCTTTTTCAGTCAAAACTAACCCAGAAAGACACCGGGGGAAACCTAGTCCCATGCATTCGAATAACCTATCGTCTTGCAATTGGACAACCTTTTTGAAATAGGTGTATGCCTGTAATTCCTTTCCATCTTGGAATGACCTATCGCCTTGGGCAACCTTTTTAAAATAGGTGTATGCATGTAATTCCTTTCCATCTTGGAATGACCTATCGCCTTGGGCAACCTTTTTAAAATAGGTGTATGCCTATAACTTCTTTCCATATTGGAATGGTTTATCGCCTTGGACAACCTTTTTGAAATAGGTGTATGCCTATAATTCCTTTCCATCTTGGAATGACCTATCACCTTAGACAGCCTTTCTTAAATTGGTGTAAGTGACTCATTCATAATAATCTATTACAGATCAAAAAGTTGTCGGCTCATTAGACCTTCAGCCCGTCCGTCCCCTGCCTAGTTCCTTGCTGCAAGAACTGGCTAGCTCTGGTGAAGATGGTGCCATTCTTGTGTCGTTTGGGTCGATTATCTCGTCCGTAATGGATAAAAATAAAGTCGATATCATGGCAGAAGCATTTGGAAAACTGAAACAAAAAGTTTTCTGGAGGCTGAAAGGTAAAACATCTTCCATTATCATCAAATTTAATCATCATCACCATTATATTCATCATCGTCATCATCGCTACTATTATAATTAGCATCATTAATATTACAATTAGCATCATCATCATTACTATTACAATTAGCATCATCATCATCATTAGTATTATCACCATTGTCAATATCTTCAAATTAAATCATCATCATCATCCTCATTACTATTATAATTAACAACATCATTATCTTCTGTTTTTCCAGGATACATACCAAAGCCTTTACCCAGCAATATTCTAATACATGATTGGCTACCACAGAACGACTTACTAGCCAATCAAAAACTTCGAGCGTTTGTTTCTCATGTGGGCTCAAATAGTATGTACGAGGCTTTATATCACGGGGTTCCTGTGTTAGCCATGCCCTTATTTGGAGATCAATTTTATAACGCAATTCAGATGGAAGAAAGAGGCGTGACATTGATTGTTGATCATAATAATCTAACGGTTGAAGGCCTTTACAACGCTGTACATCGGGTTATTTACGAAACAAGGTAACTGGGTGTTATATTATAAACATAATCGTCATCGTCATCGTCATCGTCATCATCATCATCATCATCATCATCATCATCATCATCATCATCATCATCGTTATCATTATCTTCTTCAGAAAATTTCATGATACGATCATCATTATCATGATTATCGTCAACCTCCCGCTCAAAAGCGAAGTGATAGGGAACGAGATTGGATTATCTTCATTGTTAACATAATCATAATCATGATGAAACATTGTCATCATCATCGTCATCTTCATAGTCATCATCATCATCATCATTTTTGTGCTTAACCCTCTAAAACTGTTTTACATATTCAGCTTCCGTCAGAATGCTCAACGTATTTCTCGTCTCATGAGTGACCGCGCTCGTTTACCAGTCGAGGAAGCTGGTGACTGGGTCGAGTACACACTTCGACATAAAGACCTTTGCCATTTACGTCCGCAATCGAGTGAGCTTGCCTGGTATCAGTATTTCCTGGTGGATGTGGCACTTTTCCTGGTCCTGTCGATGTTGGTGGTGTTATACATTATCAAGTACTCTGTTCGCTTTGTAGCTTCGATTTGCTGTAAACGAGCTGAGAAGCAGAAAACACAGTAGAACATGGCTTGTGGTGATGGTGATGATTACGTAGCTTGCACATAGCAAGCGTTTCAAAAAGTTGTTTTGGGATAGCTGTGTTATAATAGCCGCGCGAAACCTAAAACTAGTGCAAAAAAGCTAGCTCGTCTTGTAATCATGAAGATGATAGTGATAATGATGGAAAATAGCGAGTAAACTAGTTAAGGCTGCGTCGGTGTTTGATATAAACCATAGGCAATGGAATGAAATTTGTAACACCGTAAAAAATGTTGACTTATCTTGACTTAAATGGAAACTAGCGAGTAAACTAGTATAGGCTGCGTCGAATTATTATCGAATATGTTGAATTAAGTACAAAAAATAAGTTTAAAAGATACTTTTCAAAGGAATTACTATATAGCAACGCTGAACTGCATTATCAATATTTGACCTCGCCGTGGGTAGGTTTGATCAGTTCCTGTCATCGCTTTGTCATGTTTAGTGTGTCACGCAAAATATCTTTTTCACGAATATCTCGCGAAGAAAAAAAGCAAAGCCAATTTTGTTTTTGTTAAACAATGGAAAATACATTGAATAATCACTTCATGCTTTTTTCGAGAAATGTCCATTTTCTCCAAACATTTTGTCCCCTGATACCTAAAAAAAACCCTTCCAAAATGATAGTGTTTTAGTGACATGTCTGGGGAAATACCAGAAGTCACGCCATCGGAAATTGATACGTAAGCGCTTTTGTCCGCAGTGATTTTGATATGCCGAACACACATATTATTCTGTAAACACACTCGACTTGACCGAAATTGTATTCTGCATGCACGCAATCAACTACGTTTAATATGCCGTACATCATGAAATCTTTGTGGTTCTTGTTTGTTATATTAATTTCAATCCAAGGAAGTCTAGTTGAGTCGGCAAAAATCCTACTGTATCCTGGCTTCGCAGGCAGTCATATCATGGCGTTGGCAAGGCTTGGGCAAGAACTTGCAAAACGAGATCATGAGGTGATTATATTATGAAATATTCTTACAGTAGAGTGATTTTCTTTCGCCTGTGTAAGAACAAGTACTGTTTAAGGCCCCGACAAACGGCTTAAACATTTGCTTCAACATCGGCCAGTTCGATTTTGTTGAATGGCAATGTTTAAACATAGTTGAAACGTGTTGAATTGATGTGGAATTGATGTTGAAAGAGTTTAACAGCGTTTAAACATTGTCATCCAACAAAATCGAACCGATGTTGAAGCAAATTTTGAAGCCGTTTGCCCGGGCCTTTAGTTTGTAGAAGTTGATAAACAACTAAAGAAAAAAGGGTTTAGATTTCATAACCATGGCTTTGTCAATTGTTTCAAGGGCGAGAGAAAAGCACTGTAATGCTATCGGGAGTGAAAGCCGGGTCATGAACAATGTCTGATCCTTTAGGCCTAGTCTGGGACCTTAACTCGCAGCGAGTTTGGGCGAGTTAATTAAGGCGAGTTAAGGGAAAATCAAAATTTCAATGCTGCAAGTTAAGGCGAGTTAAGGAAAAATCCCATAATTTTGAGTGACACTAAAAGAACATGACTTATATGTGTATATTTCAGCTTTGTGAGATGTACCCTGGATGCCAGAGGTTTGAGAAGTTTTTACGATTTAAAGTAGTTTCGAGGACTATTTTCAATGTATTTTGTTTGTTTGGTAGACTCGATCATCGTCGCTTCGCGACTCAATAACTCGTCGCTTCGCGGCTCGTATAATTTCCCTATAAAAGAAAGCCCCTCTGGAACCAGGGTATGTGAGATGAGGTTATAAAGGCAATTCCCTGTGCATTATGACATTGAGTAATTTACTGCGAGCTTGTGCGAGTTAATGCGAGTTTGTGCGAGTTAAGGCGAGTTTGCGCGAGTTAAGGCGAGTTAAGGTCCCAGACTAGGCCTTCCTTTTTTAAAAGCATCATTAAGCCATCATGAATCACCATGTAGGCCCTAAAAGCTGTGTGCCCTCTTTTCTCCCATTATTGTTAATTAATAATTAACTATTTACCAAGTGTTGTCATTTGTAATTTCGTTTTGTAGTAAGGCCTTTGCACTGTTAATTCGCACCAAAACACCTTGCAATTTTCGTCGATACATACTTTACTTAAGATGTCTTGAACATATTCTAATCGATTCTAAACAACATTTTTAAGCAATTCCTGTAGAAAACACAGCTAGAAAAACGTATCTAAGGAAGCCATTTTTTGTTGAAATACGAGAGACTTGAATGATAACTGATTCCTAACTGACGATGTCTCATGTCAGTACCGTAAGAAACACGATACATTCTAGTCAAATCTCCTTTTGAAAATAACAGCTTAAACACCACGGCTTTTGTATCCCTGAATAAAACATGCTTTTCTAGCATCAGGTGTTATTTTTCTTTAAATATAATCTCAAATTAACAAAGTAATAGGGCTTTGAAAACATAGCCGATATTTGATAACAACAATTTGACCCCGGGTCTCGTGTTACTTTGGCATATCCGTTGCTATAGATTACAGCATTGTTTACATCCTCGCTGCCAGTTAACGTTCGTCAATATCCGGCGATATTTCAGTAGTTTTTCGTTAGTTTTTCAACAACAACAACAACAATAAAGACGTATTTATTCGTTTCAAATCGTGTCAAGGTAATCCGAGAAAATAATTAAAACTAAATGACTGAAATAAGAGATCAGTAATTAACTTAAACTTGTAGTTTGTGTGTAGCTCAAAACTCCGAAACAATGTCGCTGGCCTTATTGTTATTGAACTTTGTCAATGAACATGGTTAATTTCAACTTTAATTGAATTTTGTACATTTCTCATGAAGTCATTAAATAAAAAAAAATATGCAAGACCTCGACATATTGTATGATACATGAAAACCTAACGTGGTATCCATTCTCTACGTGACCCCCATTCTTAGTTCTCTTAACATTTCGCTACAATAGACTGTAAAATCACGATCGCAGCATAGATAGAAACCGTTAGTTGCTAAAAGTAAGCTTGGCTGGCTTTAACAGTAAGTTTAATCTGTGCGTACCTTTAAGGGGTCGTTATTGAAACCTCCACCGATCACCCTTACCACCTATTACTCATTCATTGAATATTTAATTCCTAGGTTACTATACTGGTGGCTTCAACTGACAAAGCCGTCCAACAATTGCCTGGAATAACCTACGTTACCTACGACGTACCATTTGAAAAGGATTACTTTGAAAAAAGTATCATCTCCATGGCGTTAACAAACAAAAATATCGATTGGTTTCGCGCCACTCAAAAATTTAGAGATTTCGTCTTAAAAACTTGCGATGCCCTGTTAAGCGATAAACACCTCTTGGATACTTTCAAAGATTTCAACCTGGTTGTAGCTGATCGTTACTTTCTCTGCGGTGCTTTGATAGCAGCCCGACTTGGTATCCGAAGAGTCGATTATGGAAATTTCCGCTTGCCATACCTAGTTCGTTCACATGAGTCAATTTTTTCGATGTCATATCTTCCTTATCCGGTTTCAACCTATCCCACAAAGATGACTTTCTTACAAAGAGTTGCGAATTTCCTGAGGTATTGTCTCTATCAATTCCCAAGTAGTTACTTAACATTTTATCCTCAAATGGAGAAAGTTAAGATCAAATATGGTATCATGCCAGATAAGGGTCTTTATGAGCTGCTTGAGGATGTTGAGTTAACTCTATTGAGGGCTGATTTTACTATTGACAACGCACAACCCTTACGACCAGGTACGACACTGAACAAACCATTCTGAGACCGGCAAGAAATTATGGATATATGACCTATCACCGTAGAGAACCCATTTTTAGATGGGCGTACGTCTATAATTCCTTTCAATCTTGGAATGACCAATCACCTTGGACAACATTTTTGAAATATGTGTATGCCTGTAATTCCTTTCTGTCCTGTAATGACCTATCACCTTGGACAACCTTTTTGAAATAGGTGTATGCCTGTAACTTCTTTCCATCTTGGAATGACCTATCACCTTGAACAACATTTTTGAAATGTGTGTATGCCTGTAATTCCTTTCTGTCCTGGAATGACCTATCGCCTTGGACAACCTTTTTGAAATAGGTGTATGCCTATAATTCCTTTCCGTCTTGGAATGACCTAACGCCTTGGACAACCTTTTTAAATTTGATGTAACTAACTCATTCATAATTATCTATTACAGATCAAAAAGTTGTCGGTTCATTAAACCTTCAGCCCGTCCGTCCCCTCCCTAGTACCTTGCTGCAAGAACTGGCTAGCTCTGGTGAAGATGGTGCCATTCTTGTGTCGTTTGGATCAGCCGTTTCGTCCATCGTGGATAAAGATCAAGTCGATATCATGGTAGAAGCATTTGGAAAACTGAAACAGAAGGTTTTCTGGAGGCTGAAAGGTTAAACATTATCATCATCAAATTTAATCATCATCACCTTTATATTCATCGATCATCATCATCATTACTATTATAATTAGCACCATCACCATTAGCATCATTACTATTACAATTAGCATCATCATCATCATCATTAGTATTATCACCATCATCATTGTCAATATCTTCATCATTACGGCCTATCAAATTACATCATCATCATCGTTATATTCATCCTCATTACTATTTTAATTAGCATCATCATTATTATCTTCTGTTTTTCCAGGATACATATCCAAGCCTTATTATTATTATTATTATTATTATTATTATTATTATTATTATTATTATTATTATTATTATTATTATTATTATTATTATTATTATTATTATTATTATTATTATTATTATTGTTATTATTATTATTATCCAGGATACATCATCATTAGCCTCATTACTATTACAATTAACATCATCACCATCATCATTGTCAATATCTTCATCATTACTATTATAATAAGCATCATCATCATTTTCCAGGATACATACCCAAGCCTTTACCCAGCAATATTCTAATACATGATTGGCTACCACAGAACGACTTGCTAGCCAATCAAAAACTTCGAGCGTTTGTTTCTCATGTGGGCTCAAATAGTATGTACGAGGCCTTATATCACGGTGTTCCTGTGTTAGCCATGCCCTTATTTGGAGATCAATTTTATAACGCAATTCAGATGGAAGAAAGAGGCGTGACATTGATTGTTGATCATAATAATCTAACGGTCGAAGGCCTGTACAACGCTGTACATCGGGTTATTTACGAAACAAGGTAACTGGTGCTATATTATAAACATAATCGTCATCGGCATCATCATCGTCATCGTCATCATCATCATCATCATCATCATCATCATCATCATCAATATCATCACCATCATCATCATCATCGTTATCATTATCTTCTTCAGAAAATGTCATGATAACGATCGTCATCATCATGATTATCGTCAACTTCCCACCCAAAAGCGAAGGGAGAGGGAACGAGATCGGATTATCTTCATTGTTAACATAATCATAATCATGATGAAACATTGTCATCATCATCGTCATCTTCATAGTCATCATCATCATCATTATAATCACCATCATCGTCATCTTCATAGTCATCATCATCATCATCATTATAATCACCATCATCGTCATCTTCATAGTCATCATCATCATCATCATTATAATCACCATCATCGTCATCTTCATAGACATCATTATCATCATTATAATCACCATCATCGTCATCTTCATAGACATCATTATCATCATTATAATCACCATCATCGTCATCTTCATAGACATCATCATCATCATTATAATCACCATCATCGTCATCTTCATAGACATCATTATCATCATTATAATCACCATCATCGTCATCTTCATAGACATCATCATCATCATCATTATAATCACCATCATCGTCATCTTCATAGACATCATCATCATCATTATAATCACCATCACCGTCATCTTCATAGTCATCATCATCATCATCATTTTTGTGCTTAACCCTCTCAAACTGTTTTACATATTCAGCTTCCGTCAGAATGCTCAACGTATTTCTCGTCTCATGATTGACCGCGCTCGTTTACCAGTCGAGGAAGCTGGTGACTGGGTCGAGTACACACTTCGACACAAAGACCTTTCCCATTTACGTCCGCAATCGAGTGAGCTTGCCTGGTATCAGTATTTCCTGGTCGATGTTGCACTTTTCCTGGTCCTGTCGATGTTGGTGGTGTTATACATTATCAAGTGCTCTGTTCGCTTTGTAGCTTCGATTTGCTGTAAACGAGCTGAGAAACAGAAAACACAGTAATGGCTTGTGATGATGGTGATGGTGATGATTTCGTAGCCTGCACATAGCAAGCGTTTCTTTGGGGAAGGAAGGTCCAGTACTGGCCCATGGGCTCCCATGTCTTTCCTCCTGTGTCCTAAAGAGTATGTCCTTACGGGAACCCTTACCTGTCATTATCAGACAATTTTTTCAGTCAGTTAAAATACGTCTCAAAAACTAAACTATGTTTAACTTAATGTATCGGTGATTATGTTCCTGAGTTTCTCTTCTTTTCAATGACATCGATCATATTTTGGCAAATAAATGTATGTACTTGATTATTTTCATATAATTCAACTTCCAAGCTTGAAAATCCTTCAATAAACTGTGCTGAGAGGTAATAGAATGAAATTTGTAACACCGTAAAAATGTTGACTTAACTTTACTTAAATGGAAACTAGCGAGTAAACTAGTATAGGCTGCGTCGGTGTTTGATATAAACGATAGGTAATAGAATGAAATTTGTAACACCGTAAAAAAGGTTGACTTAACTTTACTTAAATGGAAACTAGCGAGTAAACTAGTAAAGGCTGCGTCGGTGTTTGATATAAACGATAGGTAATAGAATGAAATTTGTAACACCGTAAAAAATGTTGACTAATTTTACTTAAATGTAAACTAGCGAGTAACTCTAGTATAGGCTGCGTCGGTAAACGATCGAATAATGGAACACCGTAAAAAATTGTTAACTTAACTTCACTAACGTTTCGAGCATTAGTCCTTTACAACAATGTTTCATCCAAATCTTTTTATATTTTATTTTATCTATCGTATCATAGGGAATTTAGTTTATTTGAATCATAAATCAAAGAATACAGACCTGTTTGTACGTGTATTTTATTTCGTGGCATATTAGTTTCTAGTTCGTCATGATAATAAAGTGCTCACGTTCTCTGGTTCCAATTTAATTCAATATACATCTATTTCAAAAATGGTTGTCGCAGCCAAAGCTAAAGTCAACACTCTAAAGCTTGCAAAGGATGTCGGTATATGAACTGAATGTGTGATTTATTACGCGCTTTTTCAATAAATATTTGTTTCATCATCTACCACTGCAACAACTTGTTATGTTCATATAACACAAACACGTACAACCAAAATATGCTATGAATAAATCGATAACAAGAGAAGAAATACCGACATCCTTTGCAGGCTTCAGAGTGTGGACTGTGGCTTTGATTGTTATGGTCATATAACACAAACAAGTACAACCAAAATATGCTATGAATAAATCGATAACAAGAGAAGAAATACCAACATCCTTTGCAGGCTTCAGAGTGTGGACTGTGGCTTTGATTGTTATGGTCATATAACACAAACAAGTACAACCAAAATATGCTATGAATAAATCGATAACAAGAGAAGAAATACCGACATCCTTTGCAGGTTTCAGAATGTGGACTGTAGCTTTGATTGTTATGGTCATATAACACCAACACGTACAACCAAAATTTATTTTGAATATATCGATCAACAAGAGTAGAAAGACCAACATTCTTTGCAAGCTTCAGAGTGTGGACTGTAGCTTTGATTGCGACAGCGATTATTGAAATAGGTGTAATAGCAACGGTACGTCGCTTACATGGCGAGGATCGCTGTGATGAGGCTTTCGTTTGTGAAAAGAAAAACTATCAATGCTGACTGAAGGTAATTGAGACTCAAATTTGATAAAATATAGGTGAGCGTAGTGTTTACAAGTGTTGGTATTGTGATGCTAATATGCCAACCATTTTAACAATAGATCTTTTAATTTTCTTTGTTCTTATAACAATGGTTGGTTGGCAAAACCATAACAAAATACGTCACTGTACGTCCACCTTTAGGTGAGCGTAGTGTTTACAAGTGTTGGTATTGTGATGCTAATATGCCAACCATTTAAACAATAGATCTTTTAATTTTCTTTGTTCTTATAACAATGGTTGGTTCAAGGGCACTAGAACGCTACATTTATGTTCAAATTAATGTGTACTTATCGTTGATAGTGAATAAAGGTCCTAGTTATCATAAAACTCTTCTAAATAGTCGATATTCAGCTGTTTTTAGCATCAGTTTGACCTCTTGTTTACTCGGTTTAGCGATCTCTCCAACGGTTGGATTTCATACTCTGTGAATATGTACCGCTGTCCCATTTAACGCCGTCGCGCCTAGATAAACATATCGAGTCGCGTTCACTATAAAAGTACGGGGTAGGAAAGCAACGGCGGTTCCTTTGAACGCTCGTCTGCTCGTATAATTGGATTACTCTGACAGTACCTAGGGCAATTTGTTTGCATAGAGATGACAGATACCTACTCGCCGATCTGGTAATCGTACGCCGAGGCAGGCTTCGTTCCATCTCCGTTATACTCGGCTTTTGAAACACGACCCCGTTATGATGACATGTTTCTGTTCTAAAACGGGCTATTAGTCGGTCATGCTGTGAAGGTCATCTCCCAGTCATGATAATGCAATCCATCATAATCTGATAAACGGCTCAGTCTCTCAAAATCGTTTATATTACTTTCGTTATGTTCGTTATAGTGAACACATGTACTTTATTTTGCTTAATACTTATAACTATTGATATCATGGACTTAGACTCAGGCCAAGCCCGAGTTGTAAACATGATCAAAACTATAAAATATCTTCATGACTGGCGAAGCTGGGACAGGCAAGTCCCGAGTCAGTATCGCACATCCAAAAATTACATGGTTTCCAGGAAGGTGTATTTTTTACTGCTTCAACTGGAATTGCAGCCAACAACATCAATGGTACTACGATACACTCCTTTGCAGGTAAGACGTTTTTCTTAAAAAAAAACCCTCGTAATTACAAATAACTTGCACAAATCACAATTAACATAAGTATTGTTTACATGTGTTTTAGAACAGAAACATGTCATTATAACGGGTCGTGTTTCAAAAGCCGAGTATAACGGAGATGGAACGAAACCTGCCTCGGCGTACGATTACCAGATCGGCGAGTAGGTATCTGTCATCTCTATGCAAACAAATTGCCCTAGGTACTGTCAGAGTAATCCAATTATACGAGCAGACGAGCGTTCAAAGGAACCGCCGTTGCTTTCCTACCCCGTACTTTTATAGTGAACGCGACTAGATATGTTTATCTAGGCGCGACGGCGTTAAATGGGACAGCGGTACATATTCACAGAGTATGAAATCGAACTGTTGGAGAGATCGCTAAACCGAGTAAACAAGAGGTCAAACTGATGCTAAAAACAGCTGAATATCGACTATTTAGAAGAGTTTTATGATAACTAGGACCTTTATTCACTATCAACGATAAGTACACATTAATTTGAACATAAATGTAGCGTTCTAGTGCCCTTGGTTGGTTGGCAAAACCATAACAAAATACGTCACTGTACGTCCACCTATAGGTGAGCGTAGTGTTTACAAGTGTTGGTATTGTGATGCTAATTTGCCAACCATTTTAACAATAGATTTTTTCATTTTCTTTGTTCTTATAACAATGGTTGGTTGGCAAAACCATAACAAAATACGTCACTGTACGTCCACCTTTAGGTGAGCGTAGTGTTTACAAGTGTTGGTATTGTGATGCTAATTTGCCAACCATTTTAACAATAGATTTTTTCATTTTCTTTGTTCTTATAACAATGGTTGGTTGGCAAAACCATAACAAAATACGTCACTGTACGTCCACCTTTAGGTGAGCGTAGTGTTTACAAGTGTTGGTATTGTGATGCTAATTTGCCAACCATTTTAACAATACATCTTTTAATTTTCTTTGTTCTTATAATAATGGTTGGTTGGCAACCAATAGCAGCTGGTCACAGCTGATGAAGTACGATCGAGTGCGATAATATGGAAATATTCCTGCGATCGTGTGCGATCGAGTGTGGTTATATGGAAATATTCCTGCAATCGTGTGCGATCGAGTGCGATTATATGGAAATATTGCTGCGATCGTGTGCGATCGAGTGTGGTTAAATATTTCTGCGATCGTATGCGATTGAGTGCAGTTATATGGAAATATTCCTGCGATCGTGTGCGATCGAGTGCGATTATATGGAAATATTCCTGCGATCGTGAGTGATCGAGTGCGGTTATATGGAAATATTCCTGCGATCGTGTGCGATCGAGTGCGATCATATAAAAACATTCCTGCGATCGTGTGCGATCGAATGCAATTATATGGAAATGTTTCTGCGATCGAGTGCGATCGTTGGGTGTGATCGTGTGCGAGCGAGTGCGGTTATATGGAAATACTCCTGCGATCGTGTGAGATCGAGTGCGGTTATATGGAAATATTCCTGCGATCGTGTGCGATCGAGTGCGATTATATGGAAATATTGCTGCGATCGTGTGCGATCGAGTGTGGTTAAATATTTCTGCGATCGTATGCGATTGAGTGCAGTTATATGGAAATATTCCTGCGATCGTGTGCGATCGAGTGCGATTATATGGAAATATTCCTGCGATCGTGAGTGATCGAGTGCGGTTATATGGAAATATTGCTGCGATCGTGTGCGATCGAGTGCGATCATATGGAAATGTTTCTGCGATCGAGTGCGATCGTTGGGTGTGATCGTGTGCGATCGAGTGCGGTTATATGGAAATACTCCTGCGATCGTGTGCGATCGAGTGCGGTTATATGGAAATATTCCTGCGATCGTGTGCGATCGAGTGCGATTATATGGAAATTTAGCTGCGATCGTGTGCGATCGAGTGTGGTTAAATATTCCTGCGATCGTATGCGATTGAGTGCGGTTATATGGGAATATTCCTGCGATCGTGTGCGATCGAGTGCGATCATATAAAAACATTCCTGCGATCGTGTGCGATCGAATGCAATTATATGGAAATGTTTCTGCGATCGAGTGCGATCGTTGGGTGTGATCGTGTGCGATCGAGTGCGGTTATATTGAAATATTTCTGCGATCGTGTGCGATCGAGTGCGATTAAATGGAAATATTCCTGCGATCGTGTGCGATCGAGTG
>OX459103.1:18685652-18708152 GCA_949775045.1 Metridium senile
ATATAGCCAATATTGTAACTAGAAAAGAGAAAAATCGCATAATCTCTTTTGTAAAAGTGAACAAACCGTTCGCTTTCAATTCAGAAAGTACTTATACTTTTTGCACGGAAATTAAATCAAGGTCATTAAAATATTGAACTATAGCTGTAGCCATGTCTACTTGTTTTACTTTTCTGCAATTATTTCGAGAAAAGATCGAAAAAAACACGATTTTGAGGCCATATTTCTGCCTCTTTGTATGAGCTCAACAGCGCACGCATCAAAAATATATTATGTTCGTTGCTCGCGAGTTACTGTGGAATAGAGCGCAAACACTATACCAATAAAATCACATAAAATGATATAAAATTTCTACTGTGGAATAGATTAAACAGAGCAAACTATATATCCATATGAAATTAAATAAAATTACTGCTGTAGAACAATTTTTTAAAAGTTTCTTGGTTGAATAATAACACTAAATAATAAATGACAGTTTGAAAACGCACCCAAAAACAAATTACAGCCCTTCAGAAACAAATTAATTGTACTATTTAGAAACTTTTTTGAAATATTACTATCATTATTACTTACATCAATTAAAACAACTAGTGATATCAAATCCCCATATGCTAAACTTATGTCCATCGGGGAAGTCAGCATTTAACAAAAAGTCAACTTTATTTTTTTGGTTGTTTATGTTATTTTAACGGATGCGTTTGCTCACTATACTTGCAAGAGTTTTAGAAGTCATTATCTTTACTACGTTGGCATTTTTTTACTCAAATTCTTGGCAGTTTTAAAGCTCAAAATCACATCAAAAGTATAGATTTTGCAGGTTTTGCAGTTCCAACCTGCACCAAACAATTTCAACTAAATGTATAAACTTAACTTAAAATCGTAAAAGTCATTATCTTTACCTGCATTACATTTTACTCGATGATCAATTTCGTAGCAGTTTTAAAGCTCAAAATCAAGTCAAAAGTATAGATTTTGCGGTAGGCTTTGCAATTCCAAACTGCACCAAAATAATGTAAACTAATGTATAAACTGGAATTTCAAAATTGGAATTGTTTTTGCTTTGTCCCTAAATTTCGTTCAAGTCTTTCGAATTGTTATTTGCTAATTCAAATTCTTTATATTAAATAAATTCAGTAATTTCTAAAAAAAACAAAATCTTCAATTTTTGTGGAATTTGCGATAAATCAACCCATCAAAATGAGCTACTGCTTTTCTTTGAATTCCGCTTGTTACTTGCAAAATTGCCAACTTCAAGTTTTATAACTCCAGAAAAAGCATTTCTATTTACCTTGAGTTGTTTTGACGAGAAGAAAGATGAAGAAGACGGAGAAGAAATCCATGTCTTGGTGTAGAGCAATTGCAGAACCTCAACTGTTAAATATGAATTGAATGGTCTTGAATCGATGAAAACGACTTGAATTCTAACTATCAGTATGAAATATTAATGATTTCAACTCATTTGGATAAAGACAATACGGCAAAATTGTGAACCAAAACAAGCAAACAAATGGAATAAGTCAAGAGAAACAATTAAAAATAAAATAACAATAAAATGTGTATGTAGAGCTAGTTGTTTCGAACTGCGACAAAACTATTAGCATTTATTAAGATCAGAAATAAAGAGAGTACAAACATTAGAGTGCATTCAGTAAAAGCGTGAAACACTAATTACTAAATTGTGCAAAATAGTGCTAGTTGAACAATAGAAAACAATAGAATTCGAATAAAATAGTACAAATTAGTATTACTAGTGTTTCAAGCTTTTACTAAATGCACTCTAAAAGCGTGTAACATAAATAGTACTAAATAGTGATACTTTAGGCCAATTCTATTGTTTTCTATTGTTTTATTAGCACTGTTTAGTACTAATTAGTACTACTTGTTTCAAGGGGCCCAGGCAAACGGTTTCAACAATTATATTTGTTTCAATTGCAACATCCGTTCGATTTTGTTGAACGGCAATGTTTAAACGCTTTTAAACTCTTTCAACATCAATTCGACATTTATTCAACAATGTTGAAAGAGTTTAAAACAGGGTTCGTGCTAATGTCAGTAAACAAAATCTAAGGATTTTTCAAAGAGTTTTCAAGGACCAAAAAGAAATTTTTAAGCACTTTTTGCGACAGCTTTGATATACGAAAATTTACGAAATGATGTCCAATACTACAATTTTTACTTAACTTTAATTTGCAATATTGACTAGAATTTTTACCCTACTTTAGCTAGAATTAAGGAGTTTTTAAGGAGTTTTTGCCGATTTTCTAAAATTCAAGGGCTTTTCAAGTGCCCTTAAAAACGTAAATCAAATCTAAGGAGTTTTCAAGGAGTTTAAGGAGTAGCACGAACCCTGTTAAAAGCGTTTTAACACTGTCATTCAACAAAATCGAACGGATGTTGAAGTAAATGCTGAAACCGTTTGCCTGGGCTTTAAGCGGAGGTCAAACGGCTATGATAGTTGATGATAGTTGAAGGCGTCTATCCTGTACGCGCGGTCAAACGGCAAAAACTATCATCGACTATCATGTGAAATTTGAACATGTTTAAGCTCTATGATAGTCCATGATAGTCCATGATAGGGCATGATAGTTGGTGGTCAAAACGCACATGATAGTTGGAACTATCATCAACTATCACGAACTATCATTGCCGTTTGACCGAGGCTTTAAATGCGAACAGTACAAAATAAACAAATAATACAAAATACTTCAACTTCTTGCTAACTCGCGTAATTATAGCCTACGTTGTAGACGTCTTCGATGATTCATAAGACGTCTGCAACGGATCAGGCTAAGCGTAATTATTACGGAAGAAGTTAAGACGTTCTCAGAGCGTGTATTCGATAGGTGGTAATTCCTTGGTTAAATTTGGTAATTCGGCAATACAAAAGGTTGCTTTAATATGCTGAGTAACCTGGAACGTTTTTTGGAGGATATCTCGACTCGCGGTTACCCAGTCAGATTGTCTAATTAGATCACGTGCATGAATGACGATCATACACCATCATCATCACCATCATCATCACCATCATCACAAGCCGTTACTGTGTTTTCTGTTTCTCAGCTCGTTTACAGCAAACCGAAGCTACAAAGCGAACAGAGTACTTGATAATATATAACACCACCAACATTGAGATGACAAGGAAAAGTGCCACATCGACCAGGAAATACTGATACCAGGCAAGCTCACTCGATTGCGGGCGTAAATGGGGAAGGTCCTTGTGTCGTAATGTGTACTCGACCCAGTCCCCAGCTTCCTCGACTGGTAAACGAGCGCGGTCACTCATGAGACGAGAAATACGTTGAGCATTCTGACGGAAGCTGAATATGTAAAACAGTTTCAGAGGGTTAAGCACAAAAATGATAATTAAAAGGATACTTAATCAATTGTCTCACGATTGAGGTCATTGGTAGAAAAAAAATGATGATGATAAAAATGATAATGATGATGATGATGATGACTACGAGGATGATGATGTTCATGAAGGTGATGGTTATGATTGTATGATAACAATGACCATGATGATGATGATCGTTATGATGTAAATTTTCTGAAGAAGATAATGATAATGATGACGGTGATGATGATGATGGTGATAAAGGTGATGATGACGACGATTCATCATGATTATGATTATGATAACAATGACGATAATCATGATGATGATGTTCGTTATCATGTAAATTTCTTCAAGAAGACAATGATGATGGTGATATATGTTTGTGATGATGATGATGATGATGATGATGATGACGATTATGTTTATAATATAACACTATAATTACCTTGTTTCGTAAATAACCCGATGTACAGCGTTGTACAGGCCTTCGACCGTTAGATTATTATGATCAACAATCAATGTCACGCCTCTTTCTTCCATCTGAATTGCATTATGAAGTTGATCTCCAAATAAGGGCACCGCTAACACAGGAACCCCGTGATATAAGGCCTCGTACATACTATTTGAGCCCACATGAGAAACAAACGCTCGAAGTTTTTGATTGGCTAGCAAGTCGTTCTGTGGTAGCCAATCATGTATTAGAATATTGCTGGGTAAAGGCTTGGGTATGTATCCTGGAAAATGATGATGATGCTTATTATAATATTAATGATGAAGATATTGACAATGATGATGGTGATGATGCTAATTGTAATAGTAATGATGATGATGCTAATTGTAATATTAATGATGCTAATGATGATGATGCTAATCATAATAGTAGCGATGATGACGATGATGAATATAACGATGATGATGATTAAATTTGATGATGATAATGGAAGACGTTTTACCTTTCAGCTTCCAGAAAACCTTCTGTTTCAGTTTTCCAAAAGCTTCTGCCATGATATCGACTTTATTTTTATCGATGATGGACGAGATAACCGACCCAAACGCCACAAAAAGGCACCATCTTCACCAGAGCTAGCCAGTTCTTGCAGCAAGGAACTAGGGAGGGGACGGACGGGCTGAAGGTTTAATGAGCCGACAACTTTTTGATCTGCAATAGATAATTATGAATGAGTCACTTACACCAATTTAAGAAAGGCTGTCTAAGGTGATAGGTCATTCCAAGATGGAAAGGAATTATAGGCCATACACCTATTTCTTCAAAAAGGTTATTCATGGCGATATATAGGTTATTCCAAGATGGAAAGAAATTACAGGCATACATCTATTTTAAAAAGGTTGTCCAAAGCGATAGGTCATTTCAAGATGCAAAGGAATTATAGGCATACACCTATTTCAAAAAGGTTGTTTGTCCTAGGCGATAGGTTATTCCAAGATGGAAATAAATTATAGACATATACACCTATTTCAAAATGGTTAATTATCCAAGGCGATAGGTTATTCGAATGCATGGGGTTAGGTTCCCCCTGTGTGATTCTGGGTTAGTTTTGCCTGAAAAAAGGAAGAATTATATAAATGCATATATACCCATAATTCCTTGCCGGTCTCAGAATGGTTTGTTAGCGTACCTGGTCGTATGGGTTGCGCGTTGTCAATAGTAAAATCAGCCCTCAATAGAGTCAACTCAACATCCTCAAGCAGCTCATAAAGACTCTTATCTGGCATGATACCATATTTGATCTTAACTTTTTCCATTTGAGGGTAAGACGTTAAGCAACTGCTTGTAGACTGGAGGAGACAATACATCAGGGAATTACCAACTCTTTGGAAGAAAGTCATCTTTGTTGGATTGCTGGAGAGGACATAAGGAAGATATGACGTCGAGAAAATTGACTCATGGGAACGAATAAGGTATGGCAAGCGGAAATTTCCATAATCGATTCTTCGGATACCAAGTCTAGCTGCTATCAAAGCCCCACAGTAAAAGTAACGATCTGCTACAACCAGGTTGTAATCTTTGAAAGTATCCAAGAGGTGTTTATCGTTTAACAGGGCAACGCATGTGTCTTTGACCAGAGCTCCAAATTTTTGAATGGCATCTAACAAATCAATATTTTTGTTTGTTAAAAACTTGGAGACGACCCTTTTTTCAAAGTAATCCTTTTCAAATGGTACGTCGTAGGTAGCGTAGGTTATTCCAGGTAATTGTTGGACGTCTTTGTCAAATGAACCGACCAGTATTGTAACCTAGGGATTAAATATTCAACGAATGAGTAATTGATTGTAATTGTAATTGTAAAAAAAAATAAATAATAGTAATTGTAAAAATATCGCCATATATTTTCTCTTATTTTAGCGCTGCAAGTTTGTACTTGGATCCAATGCAAAATTAAGTGAAAATGTATATGGCGGTATTTCGAACTTAAACGCTCGTTATTTCCATATATAAAATTTGCAGCGACCTGAAATTTCGCATATACGTAGACAGTGGTGTCTTCCATTCAACAATTGTTTCAGAATTAAGTTGTACGTAAAATTCATTAATTCGTCACGACACACTTCGATACTCTGAATCTATTGCCCGGGGCATTTTTCTCTCTCGTTTGTGTATCAATGATATCACATAATGATAATGTATTTATATAGCGCTCTTTCTATGTGTATATATTCAAATGCGCTTTACACATTGTAGTTAGCTGTTAGTAGTTAGTATATATTAGTGTAAGTGTAGGCCTTTCACTGAGGATGGTCGTGACCTGCGTCCTCAGTCGTTCTTTTACGTCCCCCCGATTAATGGTTAGTGTGTGAGTGGCGAAACGGGACCTCCGATTTAACGTCCTTATCCGAGAGGACGCGAAGCCTAACAATTATAAACCGAAATAAATACAAAGTTATAACATTCTCCTCAATTATTTAAAGACCCTGAGTGATGGTCCGGCTGGGGTTTGAACCCCCCGACTCCCGGTTAACAGGCCGTGCTCTCCCAACTGAGCTAACCCGTTAAGGAAAATCACAATAATGTTAGCAATATAACGAAATTTCCACAATACAAGCTTATCCAGAATATCATGTAGTACGAGTCGAGAGAACATTTTTATCCAGCGAAAACTTGTTTTACATTTGGTATAAATGACCCGGGAGCAAACATCTCGTGTGTAGCGACATTGTAGTATTGATCGGGGGTTGAAACAGAGTCATCAAGTAATTGAGTTTACAATCGAAGGCATCTCTTTACTAGCCTTTTCCACAAAATTAACTTTTAAATGAAATATTATATAACTCTCCTCACGTTATCCATGTACACTAGGCTTGATATAAATGGCTATAACTAAATGAGATGCTCTCTCCTGGATATGGTTGTGCAGTTGTATATTGATAAGTTTATAAATAATTTGTATTCGGTTCACTGCAGAGTGATTCAGTAGAATACAAAGCTTGTTGCATGTCCACCGATATAGATTCAACACAAAACGCGGCAGTTACCAATGACAACAATTGGTAAATAAGTACTAAACTAATTAACTAGAATGGCTGAATAGAAGGCACACATCTTTTACGGCCTGGTTATCGATTCATCAGTAATGCCTTGATAATTTTTAATTTTTATAAAAGTTCAGACAGGATTCTTGACCCCGCTTTCACTCGCGATAGCCGATTACAATGATTTTCGCTTGCCCTTGAAACAGTTGACAAAGCCATAGTTACTACCCTTCAGTGAAATCTAAACCCTTTTTCCTTTTGTTATTTATCAATTAACTTCTACAAACTAAACAGTGCTTGTTCTTACACGGGGAAGGAAAATCACTCAACTATAACAATATTTCATAATATAATCACCTCATGATTTCGTTTTGCTAGTTTTTGCCCAAGCCTTGCCAACGCCGTGATATGACTGCCTGCGAAGCCAGGATACAGTAGGATTTTTGCCGACTGAACTAGACTTCCTTGGATTGAACTTAATATCACAAACAAGAACCACAAAGATTTCATGATGTACGGCATATTAAACGGAGTTGATTACATGCAGCTAGCCAGACACAAACTTGGTCAAGTGGATCCACAAAGCAGAACTGAACTTTACAGCTTTTTCAAAAAACATTGAATACTGAATAGTGCATTCCAAGACCAAAGGGCATTGTGGGTCTCATTAATTTTGAAATGAAACTGTTTTTTTATTCCCCATAACTAGCTATAGCTCGTATTCGGTTTTGAATGGAATGCACTAAAAATAGAATAACTAATTATTAGATATTTTATTTTAAGCAATATTGCCTGTCCCAAAATGCATTTCGGTCTTGCAATGCAGTATTCAGTATTTTACGTTTTTGAAATAGCTGTGTGTGGGATTCTTGTGTTATGTAAAGCAATGAATATCGATATCGTTCAAATTTGGTACCGTTTGAAATCATTTATTTAGTAAAAAAATATGACTATTACCAATAAGGTCGGTCGGTCGGCGACGTTTTTTCAAATGATTTTATGTGCTGTATATAGATGTTGTGTGATCTATAACCTGTGATACACCTAATTCAAAAAAGGTTGACGGGCGAACGGCGATTAGCGATTGCGCGACGAAAGGGACTGTGGGTAATACCAATTTCTTCAGTCTTAATTCCATTCTAAATTACGCAAACACCGTTCAGTGATGACCTTAGATGAGTGTCTCGAAGGTTTCGCTGAACGGTGGAGGCATTGTTTTGGTAATTTAGAAACGAAGAAGGAATTCATATTACCTATAGTTCCTTTCGGTCGTGCAATCGCCAATCACCAATCGCCGTTCGCCCAAACAACCTTTTTATAATTAGGTGTATACCATATAGCCTGTGATGAACTGTGTATCGAGTATCGATTAGCTATTCTTGGTCTATCATTTGTGATCTAAGAACTGTGATCTACTATGTATGATCATATATGACCTTTTACTCCGACGAAGGGCTAAAGCTCGAAACGTCAGTAAAGCTAAGTCAACATTTTTTACGGTGTTACAAATTTCATTATATTACCTATCATTTATATCAAACACCGACGCAGCCTCTACTAGTTTACTCGCTAGTTTCTATTACTATATGATCTGTGATCTAAACTATGTTTTGAAAACGACAATCCCATCTATGTTCATTTAGACGAATGCATCTAACATGGTATTTATATCAAATATATATCCTTTAATATGAATAACGAGTATGATTAAATAGAGAAAAAATAGATATGAAATTTATGGATCCACAACTTATCGTATTTGCATAAATCACTATTAATGATTATTTATAAGAACTAAAACACCTTATCAAAATCAACTTATATTACAATCACACATAGTATGTGCTTTGAAATCCTTTGTGACTATTACCATACAAGTAGCATTTATATCAACGGTCTTGTGCTGTCATCACCCTTGTTGTCTATACTGTGACCTTCTTTACCCTATATTACAACCACACATAATATGTACTTTCAAATCCTTTGTGACTATTACCATACAAGTAGCATTTATATCAACGGTCTTGTGCTGTCATTACCCTTGTTGTCTATACTGTGACCTTCTTTACCCTATATTATAACCACACATATGTACTTTCAAATCCTTTGTGACTATTACCATACAAGTAGCATTTATATTAACGGTCTTGTGCTGTCAGCACCCTCGTCTATACTATGACCTTCATTACCTTCAACATCACCATCACCTTCATCGTCATTATTACCATCATAATCATCCTTAATAAGTTGGCTGCTATCATCAGCTACAATATCATCATCTGTTTTATCATCACAATCATCATCATGCTTATCATCA
This sequence comes from Metridium senile, assembly GCA_949775045.1. Lineage (NCBI taxonomy): Eukaryota > Metazoa > Cnidaria > Anthozoa > Actiniaria > Metridiidae > Metridium > Metridium senile. The sequence continues at coordinate 18,694,796 of OX459103.1, forward strand.
CCATCATGATTAATGTCATCACCATCATTGCTACCATTGTCCGAAGCCCTTTCAACAACAATATCTGGTACGTTATTGCCAGTCGGTTGCGTGGCATCGTGTTGCGTGACATCATTTTGCGTGACATCATGTGGCGTGACATCTGGTTGTGTGACATCTGGTTGTGTGACATCTGGTTGTGTGACATCTGGTTGTGTGGCATCTGGTTGTGTGACATCTTGTTGCCTGACATCATGTGGCGTGATATCTTGTTGGGTGACATCTTGTTGCGTGACATCTTGTAAGATGGCATCCTGTCGCAGTTCGTAAGCTTGTCGTGCAGTTTCTCTGAGCGCTTCAGATGTTTTGACGCCAGTCTGGTCGACAAGCTCGGAGAAGACGCCATTTTTGTGTTTGAGGAGAAGATGGGGCTCATTGAACTCGACAAGACAACCTTCGCTTAAAACCTGCAATCGACAACTAACCATGTGAATATCTGGTTGGACTAATGTTTGTTTATTTTGTTTGTTAGCTTGTTCGCTTGTTTGCTTGTTTGTTTGTTGTTTGTTTGTTTGCTTGATTGTTTGTCTGCTTGTTTGTTTGGTCGCTTGTTTGCTTGTTTGTCTGTTTGTTTGTTCGCTTGCCTGTTTGTTTGATTGTTTGTTCGTTTGTTCGTTTGTTTGCTTGTTGTTTGTTTGTTTGCTTGATTGTTTGTCTGCTTGTTTGTTTGGTCGCTTGTTTGCTTGTTTGTCTGTTTGTTTGTTCGCTTGCCTGTTTGTTTGATTGTTTGTTCGTTTGTTTGTTCGCTTGTTTGCTTGTTTGTTTGTCTGTGTGTTTGTTTGGTCGCTTGTTTGCTTGTTTGTTTGTCTGTTTGTTTGTTCGCTTGCTTGTTTGTTTGATTGTTTGTTCGCGGTTTGTTTGTTCGTTTGTTTGTTTGCTTGTTTGTTTGTCTGTTTGTTTATTCGCTTGTTTGCTTGTTTGTTTGTCTGTTTGTTTGTTCGCTTGCTTGTTTGTTTGATTGTTTGTTTGTTCGTTTGTTTGCTTGTTTGTTTGTTTGTTTGTTTGCTTGTTCGTTTGTTTGTTCGTTTGTTTGTGTATTTATTAATTTGTTTGTTTGTCTGTTTTGTTTGTTCGCTTGCTTGTTTTTTTGTTTGCTTGATTGTTTGTTTGTTTGTATGTTCGCTTGCTTGTTTTTTGTTCGTTTGTTTGTTTGTTTGTCTGTCTGTTTGTAAGTTTGTTTGTTTGTTTGTTTGTTTGTCTGTCTGTTTGTAAGTTTGTTTGTTTGTTTGTCTGTCTGTTTGTGAATTTGTTTGTTTGTTTGTTTGTTTGTCTGTCTGTTTGTAAGTTTGTAAGTTTGTTTGTTTGTCTGTTTGTTTGTAAGTTTGTTTGTTTGTCTGTCTGTTTGTAAGTTTGTTTGTTTGTTTGTCTGTTTGTCTGTTTGTAAGTTTGTTTGTTTGTTTGTCTGTCTGTTTGTGAATTTGTTTGTTTGTTTGTTTGTTTGTTTGTCTGTCTGTTTGTAAGTTTGTTTGTTTGTTTGTTTGTCTGTTTGTTTGTAAGTTTGTTTGTTTGTTTGTTTGTCTGTCTGTTTGTAAGTTTGTTTGTTTGTTTGTCTGTTTGTCTGTTTGTAAGTTTGTTTGTTTGTTTGTCTGTCTGTTTGATAATTTGTTTGTATAATCCTACCATAACTCTGTCCGAGTCCATGATGGTATTCAATCTATGTGCGATGGTTAGTACTGTACAGTCTTTGAATTTATTCCTTATTGTCTCTTGAATTAAAGAATCGGTACTGGAAAGAAAAACACTGAAGATTACACACGGAATCGGAAAATGATAGTCTCCCCCGCAGCCGTTTTAAGTCTCGTTTCACTCCCCTACGGTCAACTTCTCTACCCACAAATGGCTGCTTGTAGAACAACACCTTGTAGAACAATTATTCACGTGTCATTGCAAGCTCAACGTTCGTCTCCCTTCGATGCAAAGGCCCGGCTATCTTTCAAGATGGCGCAGGAAACTGTGAAGGGGACAATTCATGTCATCCATAGTGCAATTCGGTATTTGTTAGCAATAAGCAACAGGCAACAAAAACTACGCCAACCTGCGACAAACTTTCAGAAATAATATCTTTCAAATACATCTGCAAAATGTTAGAGGACCAGCCTTCTGCAATTTATAATTTAGATTTCAGCGTTTTGATGACGTCACATGAAAACCGAGGATATTTTTACCTGTGGTCGACATTTGCCGTCGCTTCATCGATGACTAGAATTTTGTTGTGACTTAATATAGCGCGTGCTAAACATATAAGTTGTCGCTGACCAACACTAAAGTTTGAGCCGCCCTCTGCTAGGTGAGTCTCGACTCCGTCTGGTAGTTCTTCGATCGCTTCTTTCAGTTGAACCTGCAAGTTGAACGAGATATCTATCGTTATCGACGGTAATAAAATAATGACGATGATGATGATGATGATGATGATGATGATGATGTTAATGATGATGATGATAATGAAGATGATGATGATGAAGATGATGGTGATAATGATGATGATGATGGTGATAATGATGATGGTGATGATGATGATAATGATGATGATGATAATGATGATGATGATGATGATGATGATGATGATGATGATGATGATGAAGACGATGATTATTATTATAATGATGATGATGACGGTGATGGTGGTGAGCATAATGGTTATGATGTTGATAATGATAATGTTGAAGGAAGATGATAATGATAATAAATATTATGCTGATAATGGTTTTGATGATGACTGATGATGATGATAATGAATATTATGATAATGATGAACATAATAACCAGCTACCTCTTCCAGGGAGTTCCATAAGTCTTCATCACTATAGTTACCAAACGGATCCAGGTTTTTACGGAGTGTTCCACTAAACAATACTGGATCCTACGATTTAAGGCACGGACAAACGTCTTCAACATTTGTTTTAACGTCTGTTCGATTTTGTTGAATGGCAATATTGAAGGGGTTTGCCATCCCCCATTAAAAGGGTGGTGGCAGACAGTTTCAACAGTAGAATCCAACAAAATCAAGCAGATGATGAAGTAAATGTTGAAACCGTCTGAGTAAATCGTTTAGCGTTTTGTTTTATTTGTTTTCTCATAACTAATTCGACTGACTGCGAATGAATTATATCACTAAAATCAAATCATTTTGATATCTTTTACGATGTGAGTGGGTATTTACGCTCTTACTAAATCGTTTAGCGTTTTGTTTTATTTGTTTTCTCGTAATACGACTGACTGCGAATGAATTATATCACTCAAATTAAATCATTTTGATATATATTACGATGTGAGTGGGTATTTATGCTCTTACTAAATCGTTTGGCGTTTTGTTTAATTTGTTTTAACGTATTTGTTTTAACGTATTGACTGCGAATGAATTATATCACTCAAATCAAACTAAACAGCGCAGTGCATGCCGGTAAGTGGCCATGGGTCATTTCTCTCGTGTTCTGCCAATCCCTGCTTGTTTTATAACTGCACACAGCACGCATGCGCGTTTTCTATTTCTATACTCTACCTGTGGTATAATAGCGATGGCACTTCTCAAGTCATGTAGCAGCATGTCTGTGATTGGTAGAGAGTCGATTCGTACCAGTCCCTCTGGGTTATTCAATCTGAAGAGCATTCCTAGCAATGACGATTTGCCAGCTCCGGTACGTCCAACTATTCCGATCTATTGATAGAATACATACAGTTTAAACTATAGAACGACAAACTATATTCCTATTCACAAAATCTATACTGTTTACTTCCATGTTCACAAACATGCGAACTCCAAGGCTCAAATACCGAACTCGTTTTATGAGATTTCGCTTCCATCACCATTCCACGCCATTCAATATGGTGGAAATGGAAAGGTTTGCAGTCTTGGCTGGATGCTTATAGCTTAAGGGCCTGTTTACATGGAGATAGGGTCACCCTCCTAGGAGGGTCACCCTACTGGTATGGTCACCCTCCTCTATTATTTTTCGTGGTTGTGTTTGCATGTCAGGTAGGGTCACCCTTGGGGTAGGGTCACCATATCAGCTTTTTGTTTACTTAAGCCATGTAAAGGCTCAAGGTAGGGTAAACCTAGGGGGAGGGCTATCTCGAATTGCATCAAATGACGTTAAATGACGTATTTCGCACTCCAAATAGCAGTGAAAAACCGCAGCCAAGGATGCTAAAGAAAAAAAACTGAATTTAGCGCCAAAAGAGAACGCTTGCCCACCATTTTGTTGTTTATGAAGCTCGGCGACCGAGCCCTTGTCGAGTTTTCATGTAAAGGAGGACTATCTTTAGTCCCTTCTGGTCAGGGTGACGCTCCTAGGTCTCCATGTAAACAGGCCCAAGGTCGCAACATCGTTTTTTTGACACAGGTATGAATGAGGCTTATTGATAAAACGTTCATAATTTCACACCTACCTTTTCCTCGGCTTTTATCTCAAAGTTCAAGTTCTTCAGTACAAATGGAAGGGTCTTGTGGTGTGAATAGTAGACCTTCTCAGCCGTGATGACTCCATTTTGAGGCCAGTCTTGTGGGATTGCTACAGGCTTCGATGGATCTGATTCAGGCTCCAAATGTGAATATTCTATAACACGTTCAACTGAGGTCATCTGGAAGACAGAATTTAGAAGAATTGATATACATCTAATTCAAAAACGTTTGATGGGGCGAACGGCGATTGGCGATTGCACGACCGAAAGGAACTGTGGGTAATACGAAATTCTTATTATTTCTTTCTAAATTAACCAAAGACTGTCTCCACCGTTTAAGGTCATCACTGAACGGTGGAGGCAATGTTTGGGTTACCCTGCGAGCAGAGGTTCCTTTCTCTTACCTAGAACGACGAGAAAAGTAACCTCTGCCGGTACCCGATAATTACATCCAAGTTTCTGGATGTAAAACATTATGGGCTATCTAATTATAAACTGGTTTTAAACTGGTTTTTCAACCATGCGATGACAGAAAACATCACTTTCCCAAGCGTTAATTAACGTTGATGTTTACTTTTGATTTCAATCAGTCGAGGCCAGGACCAACAAGATTTAACATTAACAATCGCTTTAGCTCTACGGAACATTAGATACAATCTACTCACTAAGCAATGTCGTTCTTATATTTCTTAACTGGAGTTTTTGACGACATTAAACGGAGAGCATTTCGCCATCTTTGCTCATTGTACGAAATACGATATTTTAACTTGTCACGCAAAAACCTAATCAGTTGACCTTTGGAAGACGCGCATGCTCAACAGGAATAACAACCGGTTGCCGGCAGAGGTTTCTTTTCTCGTCGTTCTAGGTAAGAGAAAGGAACCTCTGCTCGCAGGGTATGTTTGGGTAATCTATGAAACAAAACTGAACAGAAATATTCCTTTTCACGGACCACGTCCACAACCTCAGCCTCGATAGCGTGTAATATATTCTTTACAATTTGACTACAGCTCGCGGTAATTTAAGGAATGTACACATTATCAAATCATTCAAACACTTCAAAATTTCATATGCTGTAGTCAAATTCTAAAGAATATATTACACGCTAACGAGGCTGAGGTTGTTCGATGAGAACCGTTAAAAAGAAATTGTTCTTACAAGATTCTCGACTTCAGCACTCTGTCGTGTGCACCACTGGAACATTCCCGTCAGCATCTTGGCGTAGATAAGACACAGACCAACGACACTAGCACTAATGGCTGGTAGAACAGAATAGAGAAGTCAATCAAACAGGCAATGAAGAGTTGGGTGGATGAATGGATTAAGACTACGTTTACACGGTCCGGACAAATTTTTGACCGGTCAAAAAAACATCCGCTTAGGGGTTCCGTTCACACGGGACCGTGCTAAACGTGCAATAATTTGGACGCCTAACCGGTCAAAACGAAAATATTGTAATGAACGGTTCCGTGTGAACAGCATGTCCAGGTGGATCTTTTGACTGGTCAAAAATTCGTCCGGTCCCGTGTAAACCTAGCCTGAATTGACACAACTTCATTTACAGCGCGACGCGCAACAGTATGACCACATTTAATGTATTCGCATACTTCTATGCACGGGAGTTTGTACTTTAAACAGACACATTTGATGTGAAGTTGTCTGATTTTACCGAATAAGGCGTGTAAAAACTCGTTTAGAAGCATAAAATCCGTGCATAGAGGTATGCGAATATATTAAAAGTGGTCATACTTTTGCGCGTCGCGCTGCAAACACGGTAGCTCTATCAATCTTAAGTACATAAATTACTTGATTTTGCTCTACCAACAGGCCGTAGATGATTGAATTGATGGATGGATGGATATTTATAAATGGATGAATAAATGAATGAATAGATGAATAAATAGAGGAATAAATAAATGGATGAATGAATGGATAAATAAATGAATGAATAGATAAATGAATGAATAGATAAATAGAGGAATAAATAAATGAATGGATGGATAAATGAATGAATGAATGAGTGAATTGAATTGAATTTTATTCACACACATTATAGCCATAAAGAAAATACAATATGAATAATTTACATAATTACAAATAGAAATACATATAAATGTAGTAAGTTATCAAAAAGTATAATAAATAGAGTGTGTGTGGTTGTTGAAGTAGTATAAACTTTCGAGTCAGCAACCACCCACTGAATAAAGATTAATTATAATAATAAATGTAGACCAAGAAGGGGGAGTCAAAATAAATTAATAATTTATTAATTCGTGAAAAGTAAGAGAGTATGAGTAATACAAATTTAAAAGGATGGATGAACAATCGAATGAATAATTGAGAAAATGAATAAACAAATGAATGAATGAATTTATACATGATTAAATAAATATTTGAAAGGATAGATGAATGGAAGAATGAATACATGATTGTATGGATTAATAAATGAGAGGGACAAGTTACCTGTTCCCGTTTCCAAGGTAACCAAGCTTCCAATCACAGAAAACGCCATAAACAAAGCACAGATGGCGTCAAGTCGGTACCCAAGCCACCTCTGCGTGGCCAGGAAGAGGAAGTATGAGGCCGAGTGGTAATCGAGGTAGTCATAGTAATTGGTGATAAACCTCTTTTCTGCTTCGTAGGCTCGTATTGTAACCAGGCCTTCTAGACTGGCAGAGATATGGGAATATACCGGACTACGGTCTGGAGATAGAAGATGAATATATTATTTTACTAAAACAACACAGCGGTCAAACGACTACGCATGCGTGGTAAAATTTTCATAGCGGTTAATTTGCCATTAGAGAGATTAAGATTCACGCTTACGGGAACGCCAAACGTCAGATTGGCCTTTCTAATATTGCTTTAAAAGCTTCAAATAACTGCGCAAAAGATCTCAATGAATAAAAAGTGTATTAACAAACAACATAATGACCTTGTTTACGCATAGATGTCAAATGGTAAAGAAAAAGCGCAATAAAAAATCGGTTAGTTTTGACGTGTTAATGTCCTTACTGATTGCCTCTATTCGTTTGATATCCCTTGATGTACGAAGATAGTAGTTCCTAAGATAACCAAATCCCAGCACCATAGGAACAGCGCCAACTAGTAGATATGGAATACTGGCCACATTGAGAACTAGGATAGCGAACGTCAACAATGATAGCTAGAAATAAATAAATATTAAAATGAATGGATGGATGAACGGAGCAAGCAAGCAAGCAAGCAAGCAAGCAAGCAAGCAAGCAAGCAAGCAAGCAAGCAAGCAAGCAAGCAAGCAAGCAAGCAAGCAAGCAAGCAAGCAAGCAAGCAAGCAAGCAAGCAAGCAAGCAAGCAAGCAAGCAAGCAAGCAAGCAAGCAAGCAAGCAAGCAAGCAAGAAAGCAAGCAAGCAAGCAAGCAATCAAGCAAGCAAGCAAGCAAGCAAGCAAGCAAGCAAGCAAGCAAGCAAGCAAGCAATCAAGCAAGCAAGCAAGCAAGCAAGCAAGCAAGCAAGCAAGCAAGCAAGCAAGCAAGCAAGCAAGCAACCAAGCAAGCAAGCAAGCAAGCAACCAAGCAAGCAAGCAACCAAGCAAGCAAGGAAGCAAGCAACCAAGCAAGCAACCAAGCAACCAAGCAAGCAACCAAGCAAGCAAGCAATGTCTTACCCTAATAAAGTCACTAAACGCACTCGGAAGCAGGTCATCCATCTGACTTATGTCTTTAGCAAAACGATTTAGAACCCGACCTAGAAATGACAAACAAACATTACCTTGGAAATACAGAAATTGGCGTCTACCAAAACTCTATTTTTCGTCTGTATTTGAAAGTCTAGTTGGTCGCGTGTGACTGGGAACTATACAGTAAATGCTAGGCATTCTCTCTGTTTCTCCAATCTCGAGCCAAGAGTCACGTCTGGCTTTTTGTCAGCGGTTTTATGGCGCCCGACATTAGACTCTGGGGGAACGGAATTTTCAGCTCTGATTTTGGAGTTCCGGTTTCTATTGCGCATGCCTTGCAAATCAAAATGGCGTGTAGTTTTTTTTTATATCCGGTAATATTTTCAACCAATCAGCATATAGCTATGTTATCTTTATTTCCGGTTTGATTCATTGTTTTTAAAAAATTCCGTTCTCCCAGAGTCTTACGTTCCTCGGCTGGCCAAGAGGAACGAAGGCTCGGGGTTCGAGGTTGCCTGTTTCTCTTATTACAGTGGAACCCCGCTTAATACGGCCACCCGCTTAATACGGTCATCCCGTTATTGCGGCCAGTTTTTTAAGTCCCGACAAAATGCGTGCCCATACACTTTCTATAAAATTTACCCGCTTAATACTGACACCCCGTTAATGCGGCCAGTTTTTTTTAGGTCCCGACGAAATGCATACCCATACATTTTCTATAAATTTTACCCGCTTGATTCGGCCACCTCGTTAATGCGGCCACTTTGGGCCCTTCGGTGGCCGGATGGCCGGTGGCCGGATTAACGGGGTTACATTGTACTATACTTTTAAATGGAAACTAGCGAGTAAACTAGTATAGGCTGCGTCGGTGTTTGATAGTAAAACGAAGGGCTAAAGCTCGAAACGTCAGTAAAGTTAAGGTAACATTTTTTACGGTGTTACAAATTTCATTCTATTACCTATCGTTTATATCAAACACCGACGCAGCCTATACTAGTTTACTCGCTAGTTTCCATTTAAGTAAAGTTCAGTTAACATGTTTTACGGTGTTTACAAATTTCATTCTATTACCTATCATGTACTATACTTACCTACGGGGTTTGTATCAAAGAAGTATATAGGAGTCCTCAGAACACAACGGAACATGTTGTCATGGAGACTCTGCGAGGCTGCAACAAACAGTCTAAATAAGGTAACATTGGAGAGAATGCTGAAAACAAAACCGCAGGCAACCAGGGTACCATAGACAATGATGTATGTGTGTCTGCTGTACGAAGTCACTGTGGCCAGCGGTATGGTTGTGTTTTGGAATAGCTTGGTATTGTAATCCTCACGGTCGGCCCTGGTGAACAAGAAAAAGATCGGTTTATTAGAAACCATTATTATTGTTAAAAAAACACTGTTTTAACCGGCAACTTCGTAGTGTTTGGATATGGGGGAATTGTTTGATAAGGATTTTTAAACCATTAATAATTCTTGGAGAAATTCAAAGCACAAGTTTGCCAGATTTTATACTAATTTATGGTAAGATCACATATCCAAACCTCCTCCACGGTAATGATTTCCTTTGTTTTATTCTCATGAATTATTAATGAGTGTGAGAAGGCTCGGTTACCAAACTTGAATACTGTGACATTTAATACTTAGAACGTTAGTCCAATGAATGCAAACTTACCATTCTGCTAGCCACCATTCAGATACCATAATAACAGCCTAAAAATACAAGCAAATTAGTCATATCATGTGCCATAATCATGACGTCATACTCTGAGATAACAACCTGTTATCATGTATTTACATTATGACGTCATACCTGTGAGATATTTTTAGTGTAATAATTATGACGACACACTGAGACATTATGACGTAATATCATGTATATACATTATGACGTCATACGTTATGACGTCAAGCAAAGTAGTCATATCATGTGCAATAATTATGACGTCATACACATGTGTATTATGACGTCATACTGAGATACAATGACACCATATCACGTGTAATAATGATGACGTCATACCTGTGCGACAATGACTAGCACAAATATAACAAAAAGACCTAAGACGGTAGATCCGGCCTTGAAGTAATCCCAGTACACCTTCCATGTTACAGTCCCGGTCGTCTGCTTTTCTGCCTCGGGCTTCATTGCTAATACTTGGACGTCGTCGTCATCCGGCTAGAAAAGAAAATATTAACATAAATATGTAACAATAGACGAAATAACGACATCCTTTGCAGGCTTCAGAGTGTGGACTGTAGCTTTGATTGTTATGGTCATATAACACAAACACGTACAACCAAAATATGCTATGAATATATCGGTAACAAGAGAAGAAATACCGACATCCTTTGCAGGCTTCAGAGTGTGGACTGTGGCTTTGTTTACGACAACAATGTTTGAAATAGGTGTAACTAGTATTAATATAATACTTAATTAACCTACCGCAACATGAAGTGACTCACGAGACATCGCCATAGAAATATCACACTGTGTCAAATACACCTCAGTTCGCCCTTCAGATGTCACCGATATGGATCTCCTATCCATCAAAGCCTTCTTGTCAATCAAAGGCGTCTTGCCATCAGCAATAATGACGTCATCTTCATGTTCAGCGTGTTCTTCGGTAGGTTCATGGTCGAGCGACATCATTGACATGAGTGATACTACGTCGAGGCCACGTTCTTCGAGGTCTTCTAGTGTTCCTTGACCAACGCAACGACCCTGAGTTTGAACAATATACTCATAATAGAACGTTGTCGTATAACCGACTTTTAAAATGCAAATGAGAATATGTGTAAAATAACATGCTGATATTAGCTATGCGTGTTATAAAATGCTTCAGTGAGTCGCGCTCTCGGCTTGAAATAATGAAAATAAAACATGATTGACAACGAAAACGTTTATAGATTTACTCGAAACCACTTTTATCAATGTTTTCTACCGTGGCTTGTGGGTCAAGGGAAAATTAGTAGGACACTTGTGTCTGGCTAGAAGAGAAACGTTAAAAAACAAGTCAACTTACATCTTGTAGGCAGAGAATTTTAGTAGCTCCCTTCAAGTATTGTAGCTGATGTGTGATCAGAACAGTGATACGAGGTTTGAGAAAGCCACGGATACACCTAACAGCGAATGTAAATGTTAATAAACTATCGCACTATTGTTATCATAATCACTATCATTAACATAGTCACAATCACCATCACCATCTAGATCATTATTATCATGATCATTATTATCACCATCTCCAACACCATCATCAACATCATCATCATCATCATCATCATTATCAAAATCATCATCATCATCATCATCATCACCAACATCATCATCATCATCATCATCACCATCATCATAATCATCACCAACACCACCACCACCACCATCATCATCATCATCATCATCATCATCATCATCATCATCATCATCATCACCAACACCACCATCATCATCATCATCATCATCATCATCATCAAGATCATCGCCATTAACAACATCACCACCATCATCATAATCATAATCATCACCATTATCATCATCTTAATGTAATATTCTTACTCATCAAATAGTTGTCTTCCAACATGTGTGTCCACTGCACTCAGAGGGTCGTCAAGGAGAATGATATCAGATTTGAAATACGACGCTCTGTTGAACAAATAATAACACCATAAAACGGCGCAAGTGTCTATATACTGTCAGTGATATAAACACGTTGGTAGTTGTAGGGTAAGAGAAAAGTCGTAAAAAAACATCATAATAAGTTGGCTCGCTTAGTTCGCCCATAAATTGCATGATCTTTAGTAAAATTCACAGTGACCCTTTCCAAAAAGTGTAATTCTACTTCAATTCTTATTCAACAAAGTGTAATTCTACTTGCGAATCATGTGGCGTGAGCGCATAAAAAAAGAGAGTATTTGCGATTACTTCCACCGAGAAATCAATCCTTCGACGAATCAAATATCCATGTGCTCGTATAGGCAAGTCTACGAATGCGCTGTGACCATACGCATGACGGCGTTTAGCAACCGAAGACGACGAAAAACAACACGAAAGCCTATTTTAAGACTCGGGCTTCCTTTGAAGAGCCCGAGTAATAAACGTTGTCCTTGATAAAGCCTAAAGCCTATTCCTACAGACAAAAAGCGACTTCTTCAGCTTTAAAACCAAGAAATTGCACCATCCTGAATGTACATGTATATAGCTAATTCAATTAACGTTGTCGTTGAAAAAACCTAACGCCTATTCCTTCAGACTAAAAGCGACTTCTTCAGCTTTAAAACCAATGTATATAGCGAGTAGCACTATTTCAAAGGGGAACGCAGGAGATAAGGCCAAACCAAAATATCAAAAGTGGGTAGTCCAATTTGGTCTTAAGGAATATTAGATTTTAATTTTTTTCAGTCTTTTACCTCGCCAGGTTAATTCTTGCTTTTTGTCCACCACTCAGAGCAACACCTCGTTCACCTACCAGCGTGTTATCGCCATTGGGAAACTGCTCGAAATCCTGACAATTCAAATACATGTTGTTATGAGATGATGACGATGATGACAATGATGATGATGGTGATGTTGATGATGATGATGGTGATATTGATAATGATGATGACAATGATGATGATGATGATGATGATGATGGTGATATTGATAATGATGATGACAATAATGATGATGATGATGATGATGACAATGATGATGATGATGATGATGATGGTGATATTGATAATGATGATGACAATGATGATGATGATGATGATGATGATGATGATGACAATAATGATGATGATGATGATGATGATGGTGATGTTGATGATGACAATGATGATGATGATGGTGGTGGTGATGATTATGATGGTGGTGGTGGTGGTAGTGGTCATGATGATAGTGGTGGTGATGATGATGGTGATGATTATAGTGGTGGTGATGATGGTGGTGGTGGTGGTCATGTTGATAGTGGTTATGATGGTGGTAGTGGTTATGATGATGGTGATGGTGATGGTGATGGTGATGATGATAATGGTGATGATGATGATGATTATGATGATGGTTATGATGATGGTAGTGGTGATGATGATGATGGTGGTGGTGATGATAATGATAATAGTGATGGTGATGATTTAGATGATTTATGGTTACCAATAACAACAATAACAATAACGATAACTTACAATAAGAATAATTAACAATATAGTAATACCAATAAAGATAACAAGAATAATAACAAGAACCATTACACAAATACCTTTTTCAAAGCACAACATTTAA